>JAMKCH010011701.1:0-100348 GCA_023653785.1 Ophioderma brevispina
CAGTTTTGAAACAATTTGAACGACCACCCGTGGGTCAGAATAACAAATCAATGTAGAAGAAACAAAGAAAATTTAAAGTATTATGGTCTTTTAAGACTTTCTGCCTACAAAATTATGGTGAAATTTGAATTAAAATCAGCTGACTTAATGACAGGAACATCAAGACCTACGAAGATGTAACATAATTAATATTATTACTCTTTTACCTTTTTATATAATATAAAATAACATCTTACACAGCCTAGTATAAGATACAGATTACTTAATTATCAAGAGTCAGTAAAGATTACTGAACTTGTTGTAAAGCTTGGCAAAGAATTAATGTACTGATTTCACACAAATGAAAACACATTATTTGTATTGTATCATGCTTTACATGATAACTTACTTTGTTCAGACACATATAGCCAAATATAGTGGGACAATTAAGTCTGGTAAAATTTATCCAATATTTATGCATTGTATAAAACTATTGGTTACTGTTAAAACTATCCTCATTTCATTCTCACGACGGACTCGCCAAAAAGCGGGTGGGGAGCCCACATAAGAGACATTCGCCTCTCAGGGACTTGGGACACAGGAGCTTGGCCAAGGCAGCCACATCAAACACCGTTGGAGCTGTGGGCAGTTATCTGGCGCTGAGACAGACTCTCCATCTAGTCAAGGGAAGTCACGTCCTCGTCCAGTGCGGACAACATGTCGGTCGTCCCCACATACAACAAGAGGGAGGAACCAGGGTCGCACTTTGCCTACAGACAGTCAAAGTCCTGGAGTGGCGTCTCCGTCATCGGATCATCCTGACAGCCGTTCACCTTCCGGGGAAAAAAGACAACACCTGGCAGATGCCCTATCGAGGAAGACATCCAGGAAGTCTGGGCCATCGGGAGTCCGGGGGTCGTCGGCGGAGTGGCACCTCAACCCCAAGATTGCAGAATAGTTTTCAACAGGCGGGCACACCCCCCACGTGGACCTGTTCGCAAACCGCCTCAACTCTCAGCTCCCGGATACTGTCGTGGGCCAGGGACCCAGCGGCCCTTCACCAGGAAGCCCTGGGACAATGGAGGGGGACGGAGTCACAGTATACGCCTTCCCTACGATCGCCCTAGTTCCTCAGTTCTTCTCAAGTTCACCAGGAACAAGCAACTGCCGCATGATTCTGGTGTGCCCAATTGGCCTCGGGAAAACCATGGTTTCCAGGAATCCTGTCGCTGACCTGTACGGCAAACCCGTTGACGTCTTCCAATGGGAAGGACCGAATCAAGACTCCGGGGGCTCCTTCCGTGGAGACTCTGAAGGCGGATCAACCTGACGCATGGCCATTTGATCCAGCCCTACAGAGCAGCGGGGCCCTTTCGCTCCAAGCTGCCCGTCCGGCGGGGGAGGCAAGGAGACCTACAAAAAGGAAGAACTATAATTCCAGACTGGTCAGTACCGGGAAACTGGTGCAGGGATCACCAAGTGGATCCTCTGAGAGCAACGCTAAAGGAGGTGGCGGACTTCCCGATGCAGGTGTTCGAAGATGGAGGCCAACCCACGGCCACAGTCAGGAGTTGCAGCACGGGCAGTAGGAGCCATTCACCTGGGGTTTGGCGGAGGCATCACCGTGTCTAACTTGCCAGCGCTTCATGACCTCTTCAAGGGAATGCTACATCGACGGGCGCCGAACGCTCTCTGGTACCACCATGGGACCTGCCAACAGGCCTCCAGCATCTCAACAGTCCACCTTATGAGCCTCTTAACCAGGCGTCTCTAGAGGACACCACCAAGAAAGACTCTCTCCTGTCGCCGCAGCATCAGGCAGGAGAGTATCGGATATTCATGCTCTGTCTCTAGCAGAGAATCACCTCACCTTCACAGGGAACGCCGCTCACCTTCTTCCCCGATCAGGCTACCTGGTCAAGAATCAATCTCTCAGCTTCACTCCACAGGATTCATCCTCCAGATCTCCGACAAGATTCAGGTTCCAGCGATGAAGGACGCTGGTGTCCAGTTAGAGCCTTGGAAGTTTACCTCAGCAAGACTCTGCCCTATAGGGGGGCTCACGACCAGTTTTCCTCACAACTCAGAAGCCGTCTTGCCTGGCCTCCAAGACGAAATTAGCCAGATGGATCGTGGCAGTCATAAAGGAGAGCTAGTAGTACGGATGTTCGTCTGGACGGGGACCGCACATAGGAGCGCACGACGTAAGATCTCAGGCGGCTGCGTGGGCCTTCTACCGGGGGAGCTTTCTTACAATATGTCATGGGACTCTATGGGATGGGCTTGTCAGTCCTTCTACATTCCAACAAATCTATCTCCGAAGATGTCCTATTACGCAGCGGTTCGACGGCTGCTAGGATCCTATAAATTCAGCTTCCTCGTATCACAGCAAGCCTACACATCTTCCAGTCGCCAAAGCTCCGGTAAGTGGCAAAACTATTCTATATTGGTTTTGTTCAACCTTTCTCCCGGGGAGACCATATCACCATAGCTCTGCTTGCCGTTTTGGCCCGAGCACTCTGGTTTCCGGGTTGACTCTACCAGGTGCAATCTGTGGCATAAGTTAGGCTTGAATGGGAACGTACTAGGGGGTGTAGGTGATTCCCCTCCGGGGGAGGAGGTCATATTCACATAATCTCTTCATATTACCCATTCAAGCCTGACGCTCCCCCCTGTCCCGGCCGCTGCGCCGCCCAGGACGGGGCTCACGGTGTTCGCTCTCCCGCCCGTTGGAGGTTTCAACCCGGTTGGAAAGGTCATACCAAAAAATGATCCAGAAGTCAGTGTGTCTAGATCATCGCCCCGATGCGTGCGCAGTTCAGGGGTCGGTCGAAACTTTCCAGTGGGTAACTTCTTGGTGTCCTACAGATCATCTGAAATTAGGAACAACAAAGCAAAGTTGGAATATGTATTTGAAAGGACCTTTATCAAAAATCGGATAGAAATTAAGTAGAAACGAGTCAGTGAATGAATGGATTTAGCAAAATCAAAATAAAGCTGTTGATGGGTCCAATATAGGGTTTCCGTACAATGGGAAAACTAGTAGCTTAATTTATAATTAAAAAGTGACAGCATTATATTTTTAGGTCAGTTCAAAAAGTTTTAACATGTTTTTGATGATTTTTGTGCTTACACTGAAACATTTTGTAAACATCATTGGTTCAAATATACGTTAGGTTGAGAAAAATGAATTAAATCTTGAAAGCTTTTATTTCCTTTGTTTTGACTACATTAATATGTTAATTATGACTAAAATATAGCCCATTATTGCTTAAAACTGATTTTCATCTTAAACCTACCTTTCTTATAGTTAACAAATACAGTTGAAATTAGAAAATCCATTTTCGGGCCCAAATCACTATGTGAATGTTCATACGAGATACAGCAATCATTGTAACATATCCTTGATTGGCCCTTTTAACCATGTAAAATCACTACTGTAATTTCTACTTAAAGAAAAGCATTCACCACTTTTAGGTCAAACAGACCTGCGTTAATGTGTTTTGATGTTTTGTGCTTACTTTAAAAAGTTATGGTGCATCAATAAGTTCAAATAAACACTATTTTGAGGAAAAAATGACCGTAAATGCTCTGGAATGCTTTTTATTTTCTTTATTTTAATTATCTTTAATTTGTTATTTAAGACGTAAATTAGTCCAAATTACTTAAAAGTGGTAATTTTTGATAAAGCTTGTTTTGAAGATCTCAAATACATCACAAAATCTCAAAAATCATATTTTTGGCCAAACATCATCTTTTTTGGCCCAAAAAGGCCAAAAAATAATTGTATTTTTGGCAACAACTCTTTGAGAAACTATACCATATGAGCAGTTTTGATCTGACATGGTTGCCAGCTTGCTAAACGAAAAATGCCCACATAAATTTTTTGAACACAATTTTTCTGACAACAATGATGAAACTAAACGAGGAGGTGTTGCATTTTATATTTCAAACACGTGTTGTAACCACACGATTAGATCTGATTTATTTTCTGATCAGCTTGAACTCCTTACTATTGAAATAATGCCTATAAGCAGGAAGCCTTTCATTGTGTACTGTGGTATAGGGTACCAGGTTCCTGTATTGATTTATTGATCACCTTGTTACACCTTCTTCGATTATTGATCTGAAGGTTAAGGAGTACATTCTATGGGGGATTTAAAATTGTTTGATTTGCTATCTGCAACACCCCACTGTTACACAAAGAAACTTATAGATATTTGTGCAAGTTTTAATCTAACCCGCTTATTAAAGGAACCTACGATGCAGAATAACGGAGCCAAGTGCCACACTGAGATTGACCTTGTTTATGTTTTCAGAAGTAATGCTAAAGCTTGCAATTCAGGGGTCATCCCATAGGAATTAGTGATCATTCAATAACAATGTTCCTCTGGGTAAAGTTGGCTAGAAATACGTTAATAGTGACAAATATGAACAGAAGCATACATATAAAAGCTCACGTTCCTATACTAAATTTAATGACCAGGCTTTTCAAATACTTGGTGCCAAAGTTTATTGGTATATTGAATAACATAGTGGTGCTAATGACATTTCTTGCTCATGTTTTGATCACTCTTTTTGAGTATTGGTTGATAAACATGCACCTATTAAAAGACACCGAGTTTCGTAAAAAACGTTCTCCATGGCTTACTAATGAAATCGTTGAAATGAATCGGAGGAGAGACAAATTAAAACTAAATGGGGCGATTCGTTCAAAAACACAATGATATCACGAAAGCTGGGAATCATTTCGCACAATTAAAAATAAAACTAAGTAAAGGTGAATTCAGAGAATAAGAGAAGAGAATTTTGGAATCAAAAGGATTCCCTGAAATAAATATATCAAAAACACTTGGGAGCACATTCACATGTCATCCCAATTAAAATTAAGACACAGAAATTTCTGAAATCAACTAATACAGGGTCAAGTTAACTTGAAGATCAAGATATGCAAATGCACTAAATAGATTACTGGTATTGTAGAAGATTGACCTCAACTTGCAAGGAAACTTAAAGATAATGAGTTCTGTAATTATAATGCACATATGATAGAGTAAGACAATTAATGGGCACATGTATTGATTTTGTTCCTGTACACGCATGAAATATGTCCTTGAAACGAGACTATTAAAATTAAATGGACCAAAAGGCTCTGGTCCTAGATAATATCGCTCTAACTATCTAACTACTTAAATTGGCTGCAACAATCATCACACCAGTAATTACGCACTGTAATTAATCACTCTTTCTTCACCACTAGTAAGTTTTCCACCAAGCTGCTGGAAAAGAGCTAGATAATCCCAGGGTTTTTCAAGGCTGGTGACCCATGCGATCCTGGTAACTATAGGCCATCTCAATTTTGGTTTGTATTTCTAAGATTGCGGAAAAGCTGTTTTTTTTGATCAACTTTATAACTAACTACTAAAATGTAAATATACTACTAAATAGAATCAGTCTGGCTTTCGTCCTCTTCATTCCACTTCTACTGCTTTAATTAACTGAGGACTGGTATGGGGAAATAAGAAAAAAATAGGTAAAGTGTTTGGTTTAATATGCACACTTGATTTAAAAAAGCATGTGAATTACTGGTAAATCATAACATTTTTCTAAATAAATTAAAACATTGTACTGGAGTTAAGTAAATATTGCATTAAATGGTTCAAAAGTTTATTTAGTGTTCGAACTCAATATACTTCTGTCCAACGGCATACTTTCTGATTGTCTTGCAATATAGTGTGTGGAATGCCTCAAGTCTCAATTATGTCCTATTGGCTTTCTTATTTATATTAAATATTTGCCTAACTACTTATCCCATTTTAAAGTTAGTAATGTTATGCTGAGACAACCATTATCTATTTCTTCCAACTCAATTGATGATATTCAAATGTTATTGATGAAGATCTTCACACTTTAAACAATGTGCCTTTGAAGTACCAATTAAGTGCTTATGTTGATAAGTCAGAATTTATTTTCTAGGTTCAAGACAGCGTTTTATACTGTTACAGATCAAATTAATTATTTTGGTCTATTCAAATTAATAATGTCAGAAGTTCAAAGAGTGTCATGAATTTAATCATCTGGGAGTTATCATTGATGAGAACCATGACATGGAGTCAGCAAATTGAAAATGTTTCGCAAAAATCACTAAGGCATGTTATGTTAAAAAAATGCAAGTCACCTGTTCCAAATGAATCTAACTACTCGCTATAATGCCATTATCCTGCCACACTTAGACCGATTGCAATTTTTTGGGGAAATTGTGGTACTACATTAGCCTAATCGGCCTTCAGATTATACATAACATGGAGCACGACGTAATACTCTGTGGTGTTAGCCTGGGATACCCCTAGTCATGACGTTCTTAATCACCTTGGTTGCAAATCGTCCCTTTCTCATAGACCAAAGTTACAAATTGTTCGTCTTCTTGTGTATAACAAATTTTGAATGACCTAGCACCTCCATATCTTTCTGGCATGTTTTCATACTAGCAATGATTATAACTTTCGTCACAGTAAGTTTAATGTTACAATTCCACACCCCAACACGGAGTACAAGAAGCGGTATTCTATCCTACAGAGGTGGGCAAATGTAATTTGGAACAATCTGATTCTAAACTTCACAATCAAGCGAAGCATTCAGTATATTTAGATATTTAGGCACATTTTTCATCTAATCCTTTACATGATTTGCTTGTTAAATTTGTTGTTATCCACTCATTGTATGTACGCTTGTGTAATTGTTGTTGTAACCACTGCCCTAGTGAAAAAAAACAGCCTTATGTTTAACTGCCTCTGGTAAAATAAAAGTTACTGAATGAATGAATGAATGATACTTGGCTGGCTGTCTGTTAATGGTGTGGTAGGCACGCATGCCTTCTATCAAGGCAATATTTTATTCTGGTAACATTATCAAAATCTTTATGAAGACGCGAGAGTCCTTTAAATATTGTAAGATTATTTCAATTTTGTACATTCAAATGTGTAATGTCAAAACATGAAGATATACTTTTTATGATAAATAAATCTATTTTAATTTATCTAATGTTACGTTTCATATCATGTCTCGTATTACAAAAAGGTATTTGCGCAATTTTAAGCTAAACGAAAATCGTTATCTGTTGTACACGTACGCTTAAGTAAAACCCATTTCCAGAAAGGGAGCTTAAAACTAAAAAATGAAACGGTATTTTAACTCCGCCATAATGTATCGAATTTAAAAATTCGGGCTAGTAAGTAAGAAGTGGTTGTTTTTCCTCTGCACGTCTCTTTGCAAACGTCAGCAATGGCGCATAGCATTCTCGCCCAGTTGTGGTATAGCGCCTAAACAACGCTACGAAAGCCTTTGTTCGCTCAACCCATTAAAACACAACATGATGGCCCTTTTGTACACTCAAGTCACTGGCCCGGATTCCAGAAACTTTAACTAAACGGCTAAACGACGATTTCCGGCTTAAAAATCATCCAGATACCATTAAAAACTGCGTTTCAGTAAAACACTTTAATATTTCTACAAACCATTTGCTTTACTTAAACAGGAATCTTTTAAACACGAGTACATCGTCGTTATATGATATTTAACAGCCAAAACGTAGGCCAAAGATATAGGCTTCGTTTTTGCTTTAGTTTTTAATGCTAGGAGTCTACGTGCCAAGGTTCCTCAATTCCTTGCATTGCTTGAAGCCATAAACCTGATGTTATCCTCATAACTGAGACTCGGTATTGATAGTAGCTATACCCACTTATGAATTGTTTTCCTGAAAACTACAATGTTTATAGGAAGGATCGTACACTAATGGGGGGGGGGTTAGCGCTGCAGTACTAATATGAGCCAGCCTTTTATGCCTTGAGTTTGACTCAGACACAGAGATTGTCTGGGTCCAGATCCTTTTTTATTCCCCAAAACAGGAGAAGACCTGCTAAATACGTATTTCATAAGCCCAGCCATTCATGGGTGTACAAGATAGACGACACTTCCAGACTAGCAATAAATTCACTGATCAATGATCCCAAAAAATGCAAATTGGTGCGCCGCAGGCGGAGTGCCAATCTCTCTGTCATTGGCTTCGTTTGGCCAAATCCATCATATAATGTTGATGTGGGGTTAGCCACTCCTCCTGCACAGCGAGTCTTGTTTTGCATTCCCAGCATATGCCGGACCCATTTATACTCACTGGGTGGAGAGAGGCAAGCGAGGGGTAAAAGGCCTTGCCCCAAGTCACAAAAACATTGGGCCAGGACAGCGGGGCTCGAACCCACACCTTATGCTTATGAGCGGCGAGCGCTGATTCCACTGCACCACATGTGCCCAGGAACACACTCTATGTTGTCAATACGTTGGGGAAATCGAAGTGAATTAACAGATCCAAAACACTAGCGGTGTCTCTGTTATACGAGTGGGTTATGTTTGAAGTTGCGACACAATCGATAAACATGGATGATGACAGCGAATTTATTGTTAGTACTGGAATGTATGATTCTTGTTCACCAACATGTCTGGTGGCTGACGTCATATTGAATTACGGGCTAGTTGGCGTTTACTATCGCGTGATTACAAGTATGCAGTGGAATCTCCAGGATTCGTCGTTTGAAAAGCTCCCGTGGAATTCAAGTACTGAAATAGCCCCATATTTAATCTAACCGGTGACTTCAACGCGTTTAAATAAAACAATATTGGAAGGATGGTATTCAAACTGCCCCCCTCATCTACGAATCTCATCTTTTGGGGGACTTGGCAAAACACGTATTTGGTTCGCAACTTCAAAACAGAACCCATCGTATAACAGAGAACACGCTAGTGTGTGGATATGTTATTCACTTCGATTCCAACAGTATTGAAAACGTAGAGGTGGTTCCTGGCATGAGCGACAATGAAGCGGTTAGCGTATATTAGATTTAATCCTAAAACGTTATGCCACAGCCTCTCGAAAAGTTCTACCTCTTACTCTAAAGCGATTTTGATGTGTTAAGTCATGATATGAGACCTTCCGTGACAACTTTATGATGCTCACCACTGAGAGATATACTGAAGCTAAACTGGGATGCATTTTTTTAACATTTATAATCAGAAACTTCACAAATCAGAGATGGCTAACATCCTAAAGGATGTTCTTAAATCCTGTCCAAGTCCTTGGTTTAACTTACAAAATAAAAAAAAACTATTCAGATCCAAAGGAATAGACGAAACAAAAGCTTAAAAGATTGCCAGCACTGAAGGCCCTGGGAGAATTTCGTACAGCCAGGAGCTTGTTAGCGCGAGTTAGAAAGTGCACACCAGCAGAACTATGTCAAAAGGTTGTGGACAATCTTGATGAGGACCCCGAGTTTCTGGGAAGTATATCAAAGGTTAAAAAGACTCGATAATCAAGGTATCCCAATAAACGTTGAAGACTAATGGCACCAACCATGTTGCTGATAAGGATAAAGCTCAAGATCTGTCGACCAGTTTAATCGGTCTTCACACGGAACATCTTGGACCAAAATTCCTTCAAGGTTGTTCTGGATTGGCCTCTGGGATTACGACATCATTGTAACACCAGAGGGGGTAATGAAACGCTTAAAGAACTGCGACGTCAATAAAGCCTGCGGACCAGATGACATAAGTCCCAAGACATTGAAAGAAGATGCGGAAGAGGGGGGGATGCTCCTGTTCTAGCCCAAATTTTCCACAGTCCCTGGATTCTGGGAGATCTTCCTGAAGGTTGGCTCCTTGCTGCTAAATTTCTGCTCTCTACAAGAAGGAGACAAATTGGTCCCTCAAATTACAGGCCAGTGTCATAACATCCATATCTTGTAAGCTCTTGGAGCATATAGTTCATTCCCACATACAGTAGACACTGGAAAAAGCCTAACATCTGGACTCCAAGACAGCATGGGATTCAGGAAAACCACTCCTGTGTACTCAACTTGTCTTATCAGCTGACAACTGGGCTAAGGCTGTCGACGCAGGAAGAAAGCAGGTGGACATCGCTATATTCGACTTCTCAAAGCGTTCGACACCGTGCCGACATGATGAACGCGAAGGCTAAACGTCACAGTATGGTATTACGTGGCAGGAAAGTGTTTGGACATGGATAAACCAACTCCTCTGATCCAAGCGTAAAACAGAGAGTGCTGATAATTGCTCCGCTCTGAGTGGGAGGATACTGTGGAATCGGAGTACCCCAGGGGACAGTATTAGGACCTCTGCAATTTTTGATTTATATAAATGACATAGTGAAACCTCCAATTGAAATACGTTCTTTGCAGCCGACTACAGCCTGTACTAGTAGAACAGTAATTCCAATTCTGACTGTGATTAGCTTCAGGCATGACATCAAACAAAACTGCAGAATGGGGCATTATTTGGCAGATGGAATTAAAAGTCAAAAGGGTTATGTTTATGAATATGGGTATAAGAAGGCAATGTTCGTTAATAAAGAACTGCAAGCTTCTTACAACCATACGTGCGGCTACAGTCTACCATCACCAGTATCTTGGAGTGTATCTTTATCACAAATTTAAATGGGACTATCAGTATGATAATGTGGTGAAGAAGGCAACCAAATTCTTGGCCATAGAGGAACGAAACCTTAGAAAGTGCTCAGTCCAGAGCAGCAAAGACATCAGCTTATCTGCGCGTAGTTCGCAGCACAGGGATATGCGTCAGCAGTTGGACCCCTATGAAGCTAAAATATATCAACAAGTTGAGATGGTGCAAGGCGTGCTGCACGTTTCGTTTTCAGCAATTATAACAGAGAAGACAGTGTGTTTCCATGTTAATGAGCGGGGTGGGATCCTTGCAACAACGCCGCAAAGCATCGCGTCTCATCCTGAGTGAAGCAGAATCCTCATGTGTGAATAAGCCATAACCAAAGTCACTGTTTAAACCAGCCCCTACTAATCAAGGGTCATGGTCACAGTTCTTTCAGCTTGCGCAGCAATTCTGCCGAAATGATGCCCACAAGTACTCTTTTGTTCCCAGAACTTGTAAGGATTGGAATAGTTTACCAGATAGAATCATCTCAATCAATTCAATGAACTCATTTAAAACCCAGTTAACTAACTTTATTAGGCAACGCGACAATTTAGCAGCAATTTAAGTGGCCATTCCATCTTCTCCGTGGCTTTTACATGGATTTGTTCCTGAGTCCGTCGCCACGTACCAATCCAGATCCACGACATGAGTGTACCAAAAGATCAAATTGGGTGTTAATGTTGAGTGCCCCAAGTGGTACTTCGGCATTCCGTAGCGGTTCGGGCCGCCACAAAATGAATCGTTCCACGTTGGGGGGGAAGGGTAGGTTAGTTCCTTGGGAACGGTTTCCAGTGAGGGTAAAGAGTATAGCTTGACCATCGCTGAGATTATCACCAAATTTTGAAATTCGATTCTGTGTAGAAACTAGGCCCTCGACTTCCGGCCCTGGTGGAAAGCGGCTATTGAGGCTTACAAATGTGGGCTCAAAATAGTGATACACCTTTCTTAAAATCTATACTAGCTAGAATTATATCAAAAATTTTAACTTCTTTGAAAATTTCATTTGTGATCTATAGGGAAATCGATTCAAAACATTAAAAATATTGTCACGCGGATTGCAAATCAGAGAGCGTGATGTGGTATTTTACATCTATTTCAATGAAGCATTTATTTAGTGGTGTGCTCCCTCACAGCGCGAACTTTAAATTTCAGCATACTTTTCCGTGCATGAAACATTAGTGTATTTCTGGGAGTTCAGACACCTTTCCGCAGCAAGGAAAAGGTGAAGACGACCTTTCCGCAGCATGGAAAGATTCCGGAAAGGTTCCTGAAAATATGTGATTGTTTCTGCAGCATTTCCCAATGCGGAAAGATACTGCGGAAATTGATACGGCACTTTCGATTTTCACTATTATTTGGCGATTTGTAGTCTGAAAAGATCTCAGATTTCTTTAAATTTGTGAGATTTTTTTCTCTATTTTTGAATATCGCGTAATAGAGTACTTTTTTAAAATGTTGCTCCAGTTTTTAAAATATGAATAGGAAATGTCATTTTTTCTACATTTTTCAAAAAAAGATCCCATTTTCAGAATTTTATTTAAAATTTCAGTACTTCATAACCCAAATTTTAAATATTCGGCTCTGTTACGCCATTTTGGAGGTGTTGTGCGTTTAAGATATTATTTTGAAAAATAAAAAAATAAGGTCCATCATTGCCGCCAATTATTATGCAAATGGTGACATTTGACCCTGTTTTGTTTACATTAAATTTACTTTGGCATATGTAATTACATACTAAAATATGAATTTTGACCATTTTCATTTTCAAGGTCGCTCATTACCTTAATACGATGTTACTCCTGTTGAGAGCTTCTGTTTAATTAAAGGGGCAATTTCGTGATCCACAGCCTCGTCCCCCGACTTACTTGAAACATGTTGAGATTTTTATATCATCTGAACCGTTAGTCTTAGTCATCCACGTGTGCCCAATCTTACGTGCAAATTCGGTCGCATCTGTAAGAAATTCGCAATTTTGTAGTTTCTGTCCTAAACGGACAGAAATCACAGCACAGTAGCCTATGGGACCGTGGGAAACGAGCAAGTGCTCATAACACAAAACCGCAAGATAGGGATCAGCTCAAATTTTGAGAATAAGCTTTCCTCAAGGATATCTAGTGATCAATGAATAAAACAGAATGTGTTAAAATCACAAAATGCACCTTTAAGCAAGTGGTTAAAATATTTAAACGCATTTTACTTAAACGCATTTTACATTACGACGGCAACTTAAGTCTGACTCAGAGAGTTTTGAAATATATTTTTTTGTGTATTTATTGAAAATAGTCAACTAAACTAAAGATAGTCACCTAAAATCCCCAATTCCAAGTTTGAGATGTAGCGGATTTTTCGTTGTAAGTGCTGCAGTAAACATTTAGTTTTAAGTATAAGCAGTGCATAGGATACTGTTTATACCAATTTTCCGGATCCGAAATTTATAACAAGTTGCGATTTTCTATATGAAGGACTTTTCGATGTGAAGCTTAGCTATTTCTACACAGTGGTTTATGTATATGGACAAAGGCATTATGAATATCAAAAACACATTTGTTTGAAATTGAGGGCGCCCATCCTCGGGAAATCTCTGAGTCGGCCTTTAAGCTAAATCGCGTTTAAAAGATCACTAATTGATTTGAAAAATATTTTTGAAATTTGCAGGAAAAGCTTCAAAGTGAAGGATAATCTGTAGAATGCCAAAGTTAACCTTTTCCAGCTGTAGAATTGAACGAAAAGGAAGAACACGGCAGTGTTCCCAGATACCGATTCCCATTCAATTACGTGTTGTAGTAAGTGTCCGTTCGGACAGTACAATTGCCTAACTACTCCATATTCTGTCCTTATTAGGTGCTTCTGGTCTTATCATTTGCAGGGTATGTTAGGATACCTGTACTTGTTACGTACATCTAAATCTGATTTTTGATGATTTTTTTTTCGATTTCTGATTTTAGGCAAATCACTGATAGTGGTCTTTACTATTAAACAAATTTGTGGGAATACGGAGCCCAGTACGTTTAATTGCGGAGCAGATAAAAATGGAAGAGAACCATGTTTGATTAATAACCTCACATGTTGGTCACATCGACCTTTTTGAACTTTGTTGCTCTGTCATTGTGCATCGGTTGTACTTCTACACGACAATTAGCATAGTGTGAGCACGTGGAACAAACAAATTTAAACTTTATGCATGTGTGAACGGCTGATGGATAATAAGCCAGTATTTTACATGCCGTAGTCATTTTGGTTTTGAAGTAAGTAGAACTCTCGTGATCTCTACTGGTTAAAAGCTACACCCACTGCATGGCCATCGTTGAATTTTTTGTATAGGAAATTAACCCTTGTACAAGTCTCGGTTTGTCATCATATACCTCCTTGGTCAGAGCACAACGAAAACCTTCCATTTTAAAGCTGCAGAAATTGTTCTGCACTGAATTCCAGAGTTAGAAGGTCAAGGGAGTTGATCATGCGTAACTATTTTTGTGACTTACGCTGATTTTATTGTTCTTTCTTACTTCTCTTACTGTAAAAAAAATAATTACAATGATTAAATCAAACAAATATTTCGCAGAGATTCGAACCAGTAACCCCTGCATCCCTAGTGTGAATCTAATACACTATGCTATACACATCCATCTAGGAGAAAGGCGTTGTTTTGTGAGACTGTTCATTAAGTATGCCTCACTGTTGCATATAACTGATCTACGATTATTTGAATGAGAAGTTTGTAATTTGGCATGTTATGACATGATCTAAATCCATATTTGATAAACATCGAATCCATTTACAACAAAACATTTTCACTACCATCATTTGCTTACTTCAACATATTTCACTGCAATTCACTTTTAAAATAACCAACCGCAGCATCGCAAACCCTCCAAATGTTGGCGATCAGAGCGAAAACGTGGCGATTTTGATGGAAATCCAACACTAGTATCAACAATTCTAAGAAAATTTTATTTACAATGACTGTGTAAATGTACCGTCGCACTTCGCATAAAATCTGTCGTATTTTGTAGAAAACCTCAAATTTCGACCAAGTTTACAAAATAGATTTGGGTTTTAATAAATTTTCTTTTAAAAATTTCATAATTATTCACAAAAGATGTAAAAACTTATGAAATACTAATTCATATGCACCTTTTGCAATTCAACCACCAAAATACTCGTTACATGAATGGACGTCTATTTTGTAGTACACCTAATGACATTTCTGGTGGCTAAAAACATACATTTCATAAAAACTAAAAATAGCGCCATCTGTTGAAAAGTTGTACATGGCTCTGAGTCGCCGCATACTGTATCTAAACTAGCGCATGCGCTGGTAATTGAACGGGCAAATTTCTAGAGGAGTTTTCGTTGTTAAGAGTGGTCCCGCTAAGTACGTTCCTCACGGACTTAAACTTGGTAATTTAAACGCAAATAAAACAAAAACTTTTTCATGAGTTAGATGTATGTTAATGCTCAATTCTGAATGAATAGGCCCTTTTAATTAACAATAAACCTAATTTGTTTGATAGTCATAATAACTTACACATTACTATCAAAATTTTATTCCGCTGATGTGACAGGCCCACTTGTCAGGGGGCAGGGTAGATGCGCAGCGATTTCTATAGTATATTCCACCTATCGATACAAACCAGTCTGTCTCCGTCACAGTCCAAGTGACTAGACTTCGTTTATTCCCGTCCAACACCTTTCCTGCACCTCTATAATCGTGCTGTAATACACCGTCATTCGTGGCGTGTTCTCTAAAGTTTGTCTTCCAGCAAACTATCACCATGAGTGCAATGCATCACCTGTTGTCATTTGAAAGTACAGGTGCCATTTGTCTACAGGGTGAACGTTTTGTAATCCTTGAATCCCAAGACAATAGGCTCCCTTAGCATATACAAACTGCATTTCCGTTACAGTACATCACCCTACAAGTGTTGATAACCATGGTCACGAAAACCTCTGATATCGTGGAATTCTGAATGCAAGAAACTGCAATTTTCGATTCATTTGACTTTCAATCAATACGAATCTAATAAGAACACAGGCGGTAGAGAGAAACACCCAAAGTCCCGCAGGAAGCCAGCGAAGGGCACAGGTTTGAAGACCTTCTAATGTTCACTTGGTAATATTCAGAATTTGACTGTCCACTGTTTGATGATATAAATTGCATTTACATCCACATGTGCATCAAATTGATATCATGTTCAATGCAGTTCATATAATGTTCATATTGCTAATTCAATACACGTCAATTCCTGAAGTTGAAAATGTAAGGGGCTCTGTTAATGTGTTTATGAATGACATAAATGTCAGACCGTGTCTGTGTTAATGATGCATGATGTTTTTGGTCTTTGCAAATATTCTAAAAACGGTAGCTGTTGACTTAAAATGATTATTTCCTGAGAAAATACATCTTTATTTATATAAGGTTTATTAATCAAAATAAGATTGGAAACAAAAACTAATTTTCAGATGCCGCTAGAGTTATTGATGTATTTTCCCAAGTTGATCAAATTTAAGTTCAGGCGACTCATATTGTACCCTAAAGTCACAATTCATACGCCCATATTAACAATAGACAAAACCAATGAAAAGGAAACAATAATGAAAATAAAGGACACAAACAACGAAATTTGTTTCAAAGGTGTAGCCTACTTTTGCCTAATGTGTATTATTTTAAGCATGCATGCGTCACAAGTTGGGACCCTATGTTGTATACAAATGCAGTATATAAAAAGTATACTCCCCCGCTAATGTATGTAGTAGGCCACTAAATATGTTGTGACCTTGATAGGAAAGCATAGTTCAACCTCCACAGACTCAGAACTGGCGTTGGTTGTACAAAGCACTTCCTTCACAAGATCCGTGCGGAACTTTCACCAAACTACGACTGTGGAGAGCAACAAACCATTAGCCACATCATAGATGACTGTGGGGTCTACAAGTCCCCAATAGGAATTCCAGGCCTGATCAACCTGGGCAATGAGACTATCAGCTGGTAAAAGACGAATCTTCCACTGTGATTTGGGACTTAAACGAACGAACGAACGAAATTTAAGAAAGCATCATTTTGATTTTTTTCTTACCAGGTCACACAGATGTATCATTTACTAAATTAAACCATTCTAAAATGGTTGTAATGAAAAATAAATTGCTTATACGGTGTTAAAGCAGTCATAAAATATATTACATACCAATCTTAAGAGAGAGGCCTGTGTTTATCTAACATCTGCTTTTGAGAATCCAGTAAAATTCGCGATAATTGTAAGACATTTAATAGATATGGTAAAGGGAGTTGCTATGTTCAATTTCTAAACCTCGTGTGCCTCGTGGCTCTTTGTATATACAAATTACTTAAGTACACGCGAAACTATTACATTAAGAGGCTGCTTTGTATTTGAAATACACAATAAACCTGAGAGTATAGCGCTGCTTTCAGGCAAAGTGCTTGTGTATATAAACAAAGTAGTCAGCCTTAAAGTGTTGCATTGTGCTTTAAGCTGTCTTAATGTTGGTGGGTGATATTATCCCGATAAAGGAAGAGCTCTGGCAACTGCCAGTTAGCAGTGAAAACCCTTGACAATACACTAGATGCATGCAGTGATGAATGCACGCGTTATTGTATATTGTTACATAACAATTGATTACATCTAACAATGGCAGCATTCTAGCTGTTACAAACATAGTGGTTCAGTTACAGTATAAGAGCTTGGACAATACAATTATTTTGTCTGTAAGAACACACGAAAACTGTACGCTATCCCCACATTTTATAAAAGTAATCAGTGTAACACTCAAGTGGAACTGCGTGAAAACGTTTAAAAATTGGCAAAAGTGATTTTTCGTTACTGTCAATCAAAGACTTCTAAACACACAGAGCTAGTAACATTTATACCATCTACACATGTTTGAAATGTTGAAGTTCAATTTTACCGTGTGTCAGGAATATTTCTCACCACGTCTGAACAATATGCGGAGCGGAATTAATCACGTGCAAGAATTATCGTTGATGAAAAGACTGTCACTCGTGCTTTTGTAACAGCTTCACTGTGCAAACTCACTCCTTCAGGGTTTATCGGGAAAGAAATTGCGCACCTTTAACGACGTTGTACAGAGGATGGGAAAAATGTAACTCCCTTCTTCGATGCCTGATGCATTGGCTTCCCTCCCCATGACGTGAACGTTTAGGATCAGCATATGGACATCCGACTTCAAATGGTTTATTCCAGATGAAATCCATTATCCATCCGTCCCTATTGAAGGCTGAAATGGAATTTAGTATAATGCCTCCCATTTGTCCAGTGGGTAATGGACCCTGTCTCTAGAGCCTGTCACCTGTGACGTTGAATAGAACCAAGGAACTCGAAGCTAGTGATCTCCTCAATGACATTTCCGTCCAAACTTGAAACCTTCACCATGATCCTTCCTATCATCCTCGATAACCATTATTTTTTGTCTTATTGATGTTCAGCAACGGTCCCTTTCTCTCACTAGCTGATTTCACTGCTCTCAGGAGGTCCATTAACTCCTTTCTACTACTACACACAAGGGTATTGTCATCTGCATGTCTCATATTAGTAATCTGTTGTCCGCCAATCTTAATTCCTCCATGGAAGTCTTCTAGTGCTTCGCTCATTATCATTACAGTAGATTAAAAACTTGGTTAAAATGAAATGTTTCGCTCAACCAACATGAAAAGTTTGAATATTATAGGTTGTTATTATTATTCTGCTTTCAAAAGTTTGAATATTATAGGTTGTTATTATTATTCTGCTCAGTTCAAGAAACGAGCAATTCGTTTGTGTATGTTTTTGTTTTACTTTAATATGTTTTAAGGATTTTAAAGTACAATGCTGCGGCTCATTTACAACATCTCTAAATACCAGACAATGAACAAATTTAATATTGGTTTACAAGTGCAAAACTGACGGTATTATAATTAGATTTAATAGTAACAACTTTATTACCGGTACAGAAATCAAGTGGTTACGTTCTGCCAGGAATAAGCTACATGTATTTCATTGATTAGGAATCAATCAGTAAACCTGAACACAAACGTTTGCACACAAATCAACACTAATGCTTTTCATAAGTGTGCTTGTAGGCGCGTTTTGTGTACAACTATTTCCAGTTATTTACATTGATTTAAAACAGGGCACAATAGTTATCAATAAAACTTAAATTTGTAAACCTGTATGAATCGGAAAGTGTAATTTGTAAATTGCATTGTCGACAAAGGTATGGTGACACATTTTTCTTCGTATTGTATCGATGCCGCTATGGGCACCTTTTCTGATCAAGTTGAAAGGGGAATGAATACTTCTTTTTAAATACAAGCAATCTTTAATATCAATATGAAATTATCTCCTCTACGGTTTTGAAGTATACCTTGAGAGGGATTGTAATTTAAGCCAACCGGTAATCCAAAATCTTGCTAACTGTCACAAAGTGTAATGAGCATAATATCATTTAGTTGGAGAGATATGGTCCAAGGTATGGCCTGGCCGTAAAGTTGAGTATGGACACAATTTTTTTGCTGAAATGATAGATTTGGGTGTGTAGAATAAGCATCTGCTGGGTGCCACCTGCGCATCCTTGAGCATTTTGAGAAATCCAAGATGGCGTCGCCATAAATGATAATTATCTATTCAACCTATATGATCAAACTAGGCATTTACTAGATATACTATAATAGGACCCAATGAACAAGTGGCATGTGGCACTTTTAACATTAAAGGATACTCCAAATTCACAATGGAGTCCAAATCTAATAATTTTAAATGTGCGCTTAATACAAATACCTTCTATAAAAAATAAACATGAAGTAATTAGAATTAATGTTGTTAGACACAATAATATGTCTTTCTGATACTTTTAAAAGTTAACATGACGTCAATCAATATGGCAGCCAAAAACGTGAATATCTAAAAAAAAAATGTCTTCATATTTCGCTAATGTAATTTGCGGGCAAGTAGAGAGAGAGAAACGTTTGAATGAATATACATGTATCATTATAAGCTCCTGATTTAAAAGCTGCAGTTTTGTCAAAAATTCAAAGTGCACTTCATAGGGAAACACACTAGGAAACTCAATAAGGCAATACGTGATGGACGGAATAAAGCGCACATATAATCATGAAAGCGCCGCTATGAGACGAGTTGAAAATATATCTCCTGGAGCATGATTTCGGGCCAAAATCTCACATTAGCGTGGTGTGTGAGTAGCTGAGAAATCCTTTATGGGTGTGTAAGCACTGTTTTTTTTCTTTTGTTTAATATCTCTTCCAGAGCGACTTAACGTTCTTCTATCATATCATGCTATATTGATATGCTAACTGAATTAACTTACGTCGTTGCTATTTCTGGGATGAATCAGAGCTGCCCGGTATTATTTAGGCCGACTTTGTATCCAAAAATTACGGAGGAATAGTTCATTGGTAGAACACCAGCGCTGTCACCTTCGGAGCCTACTTTTATCCGTTTTAAGATAAGCACTCCTGGTATATATCTCTCTGTGAAGGTGGCTTAGTATAGGGAAAAACCCTCATGCAGTATCCCATTGTCTAGATTAGTGTGTTCTGAAGTCCCTGATCTTTGGACCAGACTTTGGCGGGTTAAACCTGGTTGTGTGAACGCTCAAACATCCCACTTCCCTCGGAGCATATTGCTGGTCTGTCTGAATGCCTTTGAGCCTCTGAGATGATATAGCTCGCTCTGAGTGCAATTTTGGCTGCTGTATCAGTTATAGTCTTCCTCTTTCCTTTAGGAATGCCCAAGGATGCAAGGCATTTGTTGACTGGTGTATTGAAGAAACCTCTGCTTCCTACTTCTATTGGAAAGTAGTATGTAGACCATCCTCTGTTTTCACAGTCAGCCATTAGATCTTGGTATTTGCACTCTTTTCTAGCATATACATTGGATATGTTCTTCTCCATATGGACCGTCATCTCTATGGTGATCACCGTCTTTGTTTTGGTTGAGCAGATGGTGATATCAGTGATTTCTGGTGGGAGGGAACAATGGAGGGAACACAATTTGTTTGTGTTCCTCGTCCGTCAGAAATATCCAGTCATTGGGCTTCTTCAGGTTGTTGGTTGGCGCAGTGTTTGGCATTGGTAAGACTGGATTTCGATAGGTTGTACCATCAGCTGTGCGAAAGGCTATTGTAGAGATGGAGTTCAGATTCTCAGTTGTGATGATTTTGTTCTGGTTTGCTTCTACGATGTATGGTGCCAGACCTGTGGCAAATGCTTTCAATGTTTGGTCATGGCGCCATTTGTATCTTCCGCTTTGTAATGAGTAACTACAACCATTGAGGATGTAGAACAGTGTGCAATGACGATGATGACAGGGGAGGGAAATTGATCATGAATTGCTGTAGAAAATTGATGTGGAAAGACAGCAGTTCTGGCGTCTAAACATACAACAGTTTCTTCCAGGTAGTGTTGACCTTCGTCCCAATTCAACCTCAGCCCTTGTTTCGCACATCCGTAAAGGTAGACTCGTGTCTCTGACCAGCCTTTCTTTTTGTAACCATTTCATGCAGCATTAGATGGCGTTCTTTTATACCATTCAATCTGGCTTTTGTCTTTTTACTTTCCATGCATTTTCTGTAGAGTGTCTGTGTACTTCCATTTTTAGAGTGCTTGTTTTACTTTGTTTAAAAATTACACTTTGCATTTAATATCAACTATCGCTGATTTTAGCATTCTAGTTAGGACATATGTGCATCAGATATAGGTCTAAATTTGTTTTGTTACTGAAAAGAAAGCAACTATTTTGGGAGGACTTGCACTTGACTGCTACACTGAGGTGAACGGATGTTCCAATAGCATAAGTCTTCCACTTCACTCATGCATGTCAAGAATTATTACCAAGTTTCCTTAAGAACCAGTGAGACAGAAGAATATTTTTTTACACAGCACAAACTCAACTATTAATTTGAGTCCATTAAATAACTTATTAATTATATATATTGCCATTCTGGTTGACTAAATTTGAGAGAAAAATATTTACAGTAGAAAGGATAGGTTGCTCCCTAACCTACAGAAGTATTTGAAGGTCGATGCCACTGCGGGCGTGGCCGACACAACCGGCCTTTGAGTGACCACCTTTTCTATTGAAATAGGTAAAACGTTATGATACATTAGACTACTCTCTAAATGTAAACGAGTGAAAATGTCACTCCTCAAAAGAGTGAAATTCTTGTAAACCACTCAAAAACGAGTGGTTTGTTCTTAAAAAAAGAGCGAATTTCCACTCTAAAAGAGTTGATTTCCACTCGTTTTCGTGTTGTCCTTCGTTTAACTCCTCAAAAGGTGTTGTCCTTCGTTTAACTCCCCAAATGAGTGGAAATCCACTCTTTTTGGAGTGATTTTCACTCTTTTTGAGTGGAAATTCGCTCTTTGTAAGTACAAACCACTCATTATGGAGTGATTTTTGGGGAGTGAAATTTTCACTCGTTTACATTTAGAGAGTACCCACGCTATATAATCGAGAATCTTCAATTGGCGGGAAAAATTAAAGAGTCTCGATATATAATTATATATATTGATAAAGAAGCTGCGGTTAGTTGGTATTATCCGAGCAGTACGTATTTACCGTGGAAGATTTTAACGCAGAAACGATGACTGAATCCCCCATCCAAACGCCACATCAAACACGCCCACAAGATGAAGTTGGGTTGTAGTACCTTCCCAGGAACCAGATTTACGGCTAAGAGATCACTATCTTGATATCAAATTGATGACTTCAAATATGTTCAACTTTCCAACAAATGCAGTTCCTTTCTGTCAGCATCAGTTCCATTTTGACCGAAAGCTTTTTTTTGGAGCAATTTTTGTAATCCGTGCCTTTTCCAATGACTTAGATAGGTTGATTCTCAATGTAAGTTTTGTTGTCATATTTTAGGAAATCATCATTGCTACTTAGAAAGTGTGACATGTATCTTGCAAACACTACCTCTTTAGGAGATATCAGCTAAGCCAAAATGCAACGGCCCAAGTGTTATTTTTAGTTCTTTGTTGTACATGAGACCAGATTAAAAAAAAATCCGTTGTCAAGTGAGGAAACTGGAATCTCATGCCTTGTGAAAAAACGGATCGAGACTGCTTGACCAAGCATGGTCAACATAGTCCAATACTATATCCGTATAGCAGCGAAATTATGAAGCAACAGAGAGGACACCGTTTCAATCCATGTTCTGACATTCCCAAGGTAGACTATCACGTAAGTTGGCTCAAAAAATTATCTCTAAAACTTAAGAGTACAACCTTCTAAATAGGACAAGACCCAAATATGCTGCTCATGCAATATTTGCAACCAGACCGAAACGAGAGCACGGTCATTTTGTGAAAAAAAAAAAACACCTCGTACTATATATAGTAGAACAATGACCCTCGCTGATAACCGCACCAGACCTGCGCTTGCAGTCTAAGTTTGAACGAGAATCGCAGGGGACTACCCCAATGTCTCACAATGGTATTCAAACTTGGGTTTTTGTCTTTAACGCTATTAAGACTCCGAAATTATAAATATTGGACAAGGACAAGGCAATTGTTTTCAGATACTTGAAGCAAAGTCGCTCTGATCTACGTGAGAAACTATACCGTCTCCTAAAATCAACAGGGAAGGAGTGTCGAATTTATTTCAGATATCAATGGTCGCTCCATTATGTAGGACCTTCCTCAGGGGGAGGTACGTTCATTGTTGGTCCCTCTTATAGGCTTCCTGGCCTCATACCCTGTACAAGCTTAAATCTGGGGTGAACCTGCGTTTATGTGGGTGTTCGCTTTGAAGAATAAGAAAAGTCTGCTCCATATCCAAAATAATGGTTCGGGTTCACAGTCTAAATCAAGGCATATATTCTTGGTCACCTTCTTAGACATGTTGCAAAACTCTCCAAAGGCAGAATGTCATGGTCTATGCGGACATAAAGGGCTGACCTCCAGTCGTAAGAATACAATACAGCTGATATTCTCCCAATGAACAACGTCCTGCATCTTTATAATGAATCTGTCAAAAACCGTTATTGGAGAACTCTTACATGCACCATGTGAGCCTAACATTTCAAAAGCGGCATTTGTCTCAGCAAAGCAAATAATGCTGTTCTCTTACTGACCTGAACAAGCGGGGTATGAATACTCGTCTCGTGTGTGTTAAAGGGGGTTCTCGTGGTTCCTTAACCTAGAAAAAACTGTTGTTTCGTATGAAGCTATATTTTCAAATTAAATCAAACTCTTTAGAGAAGAAACAGGTTACAAGAAGAGACATCTCCAAACTTGCTCTGCTATAGGGATCTAATCGCAATCTGGAACAGTGGAAAGGAGTTGGTTTGGACAAATATTGCTGTATGAAAATTAATGTTGCTCTTGATCTTTGTATGAACCCTTCTATTTAAGTGTTTTGTTTTTTAATTGTTTATTTATTTTTTCTGTAGAGTTTTAAAGGGTTTACATATTATTACTCTGCATTTTGCTTGATGACCTTGTCCTGGGGTTTGTGGTGCTTTAACCTTGTTAATACAGCCTGTCGCAAACAAATGGTAAAATCGAAAACGATTTTTTTTTCAATATTAACAAAAGTAAATCGTTTCAGCATCACATTAGAAAAAAGACCACGCTTTGTCAATACCTTTTGTTTCAGCTCATTTTCTTTTTTTTCAATCGAGAGAAAACTCCAGTTTACTGTGGGAACTAAATCTGTTGTGCCACCTTCGTGGAGTGAGAACGGTGAAAGAATAACTGGCCCGATCGCTAATAGCCTCGTCCCCAAAAGCAGGCCCGTTACGCAGGTGGGTGCGCCGCACCCCCCCCCCCAAATCCCCACAAAGGGGTAAAAGGTCCACTTTTTTGATGTTTTTTTTTTTTTTGTTTTTTTTGATAAAACGGTCAAAAGTTGAGAAATTCTGACAAGAAAGTCCCTTTTGTTGATAATGTTCAAAAGTCCCAAAAGGACGGTTTACTTAGGGGTTAGTCCAGTTTTTAGCAAAAAAAGGTCTGGCTTATTTTTTAATCGTTTTCTTCATTTTTCAACATTTGGAAGTATATTAGATTTGCTTTATCTGAAAACCAAAATAAATCTATATTCAGCTGACTTTATCAAGTTCAAGGTCATCTGCAACCGTTGCACAATTTTTTTTTGATTCACGTATTAGCCGTCGCCTGGAGACTAAGTAGTTAAAATCTCTAAACAAATATAAATCGTATATTTAAATCGCCTAGAAGCTGATGGACACCTTTCGATAACACCTATAGGTAATATCTATAGCTCATCTACCAACCCGGCCTTGTTAGACTAATTGGTATATGAGCCGCCCGTCAGCTAGTAGATACGGAGGTTGACGGTCGAGTCCGGCCAAGCGCACATGAGTTTTTTTTTCACCTTGTGTGCGCTGGCCATCTCCAGGAAAGATTAATAATATTCATGTGTGTCACTTATGCAAAATGGCGGACACAATCACAGTCCATTTTTTACTCACCATGTATATGGCAGAGATGGGAGTCCCTTGGGCTCTCTGCAAATATTAAAATCTTTAAGTCCCGCTATCGTTTTTATGAAAGATATTACCACAATGCTTTTTTATTGCATAGGAACTCTGAGTCAGTCGGTGAATATCTACATATCCATTAATTTAGTATTGGATACACGCGTTTGGCAATGTAAATCCTGAGATATGATATTGAAAGTCCAGTTGTGCTTCCATCACGGCGTACATTAAAGAATTTTGTAGGCAAAACTGTTTATCATTTTTCCGCCAATTGAAGAGTCTCGATTATATAGCGTGGGTAGTCAAATGTATCATAACGTTTTACCAATTTCAATAGAAAAGGTGGTCACTCAGAAGCCGGGCATAATATGAATAATTCATGCCCTGGTTGTGTCGGCCACGCCCGCAGTGGCATCGACCTTCAAATACTTCTGTAGGTTAGGGAGCAACCTATCCTTTCTACTGTACACGGACTGGCCAACGGCATTACTTTCCGTAATTGCTCGCCAATGTGGGTTTATTACATTCACCGTGGCAACTAGAATATAGGAGAGTAATATCTGGATTACTTTTGTCGGTGTGAATAAACGGGAATTACAGGATTACCGAGTGTGTTCTGTGGTATCTTGCAAACGCTCTTGTCAGTTGAACTGATTTACATAGATTCGCTACGATAATATAAAGGTAAGAAAGGTGTTAGAGTTGCTTGTATCTGCCTTCTTCGTATATTGAGCGACTTTTTAAAATATATAAATGTAACTATATAAAAACTTTACCTTTTGATCGATGAAATTGTGGGAACAATCTTCGAGTAAATGTTGGATACGTGAAACCTTAATACTAACACACGGAGTATCACACAGTATGTAATGCGTGTGGTTTAACACGGTTAAGTGATCGAAGGATGCGAAGATTGTTTGGAGAACATCCTTATTACCTCTTCTGATACTATCCAAATATAAACTTAATATCAAGTAGATACCTGTAGGGTAGTATTGTCAATTCTAGCTTTCGCATCACTACGCTGGATTATGCACAAGGTACGACCATCATTTGGATGTTTTCCTTTCATTTAACTGTCATACTGGATTTTTGCAACATATTTGGCCTGAATCTTCCAATTAAACCCACTCAGGCTTAGAGTGATAACTTTTTAAAGCCCAAATGGATCGTTCATAAACATTGTGTCCTGAAGCTTCTTAAATCATTATATTTTTATTTCTTTTTTTTCTATAGCGTTTTATCTATCTTTCTTTATCTTTCTATTCATCCATCCAGTCATCACTTCATCCACCATCCGTCCGTCGTCGTCTGTCCTTCCGTTAATAAACTGAGGTTATTACTTGTGACGTGGGTGTCTGCTAATTTTGCTATTGTGTGTATATTTTAACAAAGGAAAAGTCACACAAGTATACTTGTGTTAACTTGTATGTCCTTAATCCATCCATCCATCCATTCCATCATCCATCCATCTTTATCCTTTCTGATTCAGCCATCCATTCATTCAATTTCTCCATCCATTCCGTCCGTCTGTCCTTCCGTAATAAATGAGGTATACTTGTGACTTGTGTGTCTAATTTTGCTATTGGGTCTAATTTTAACATCAATTTTAACATCAATTCATCCATCCATCCGTCCGTCCGTCCGTCCATCTGTCCTTCCGTAATAACTGAGGTATACTTGTGACTTGTGTGTCTAATTTTGCTACTTGTGTGTCTAATTTTAACAAAGGAAAAGTCACACAAGTATACTTGCGTTAACTTGTCTGTCCTTCCATCCATCCATCCAACCATCCATCCATCCACCCATTCATCATTTTATCCATTCATACCTCATCCATCCATTTATCCAGCCATCCATACGTTCAGCCATCTAGCTATTCAGCAATCCAGGCCTCTTGTCAATTTATCTATCTATCCATCATCCATCTATCCATCCATCCGTCTGTCCGTCCTTCCGTCCGTTGACTCATCCGTTCATCCATCAATCCACCCATCCACCCTTCCATCTCCATCATCCTTTAATCCATCCATCCATCAGCCATCCATCAACCATACCATCCATCAAACATCCCCCCCCCACGCCATCCATACCCTCATCCAACCACCATCCAACCATCCACCCTTCCATCCCATCCAGTCTCCATTTCCTTCCAATGTCCTCCAATCCATCCATCCATCCATCCACCATCATCCGTCAGTCAGTCCGTCCGTCCATCCCTCCATCAATCCTTCAACAATTCCATCCATCCTTACGCCATCCATCCATCTATTATCCTGTCTATACATCACACTTTACAAGTCATCTTCAGAAAGGGTTATTTTAACCCAAAAGAAACTTAGAACCTATGTCGCAGATTCAAGGATTGAATCTCCGAAGACACATTTTAGATATTTGTACATTCTTTAATTTTCTGCTCTTATCCATCTAATTTAGCTACGTTAAAAGTAACTTTGCTTAACATTTTCCTTTTGTGGTTAAATATTATTTATGCCTTCGAAAAATTAACCTTGCTTTAGCAAAAATACGACTCTTGAATGAATGCATTGAACGTTTTTTTTTTTGTAAATTACATTTTAAAAATTTATTTCCAGATCGGAAACATATTTACCGATCGAGATATGTTCCTATTAGATGATCGCGGGAAGATGGTGCTGGTTGTGGTGTGTATTTGGGTGTGTGAGGAGTGTGTGTGTGTAGGGGAATCTGTAGGTTTACTTATGTGCATATTTTATGTGTGGATTTTAAACATGTAATGAAGGGAATCTTAGGAAAAATGAACTTGGCTAAAATCGATTAACTAATACCAAATACGTTTCTTATTGGTTGTTTATATCCTTCTAAATTTCCTTGATGCTATACAAAATATATATTCACACTTCATTTGATAGCACTAATTTATCAAGGAAAATGTTAATGGGTTGTTCTGTTCGGATCTAATCACCTTAGCCTCAAATAATGTTGCATTTGTCCTTCATCACGTTCATCGACACTTTAAGAACAAAATACCTCATTTCAATCCAACTCATTTCCATTGATTACCGAGTAACACCCATCGACACATCGGGGAGAGAAAAAAAAGAGCCATTTAGAATACACATTTCAATACAGTAATGGACTTTTTGGGTACAAAATTTAATAAAATAAAGGACTCCGAATATCGTGCTCATTAGAGTCGGCAAACTTCAATCTTCGGCTTCTCACATGAGACCCTCCAGTGAATGAAAAGATACTAAGTGATCCTGACAAAGGTGGTTATCTATGGTTGTATCTCGAGAGAGCTTAATAAATTCATTAAAAGCGATTTAACATGGGGATGCTTTTAATTTTCGATGGCAATCAAACATCTCTTCTTCCTTTAGTTTTTTATTTTGAAAGTCAATCATATAGAATTTGAAAATTTGTAACCCTAAGGCAATCGAGAAAAAGAAATCAAATCTGATTTTTATCACTTTTATTAACACTAAATCGTTTACTCACTAGCTGGGATATACTGGTATCTCTCAGCAAAATACCATGGTACACCTCGGGCTTACAAGCTAGTCCCCAAAGAAGTTTCAAATCTCATATTTTATCCGTTTAATCCGCGGCTGGAAAATACCCATGAATTAACGCTAGAGAGCATTCGGCAACTGTACAGTCTGTCCACAGTCTGTTAAATGCTGCTTTAAAGTACATCACTTTAATATGCCGATTGCAATCGCTCACATCTCTTATATTCGTAACAGTATTAGGTATTAACTTGTGTAGACAATTGGCAGAAATTTCTTTGCCTTATACTTCTTTCAGTAGAACCTTTCTAAATAATGACATCTTACTTGCCGTTTTGTGTCTTCTCTATGGCATCAAATGAACTTGCTTTTCAACATCCAGTAATGAAGGAACGTGACAACACATTGAAAAATTACTATTTTCTTAGAAATGATGACAATCTGTTGTAAGTCCCAAGACACTACCATCGCATGTCGCTCATAAAAAACATAATTAGTAAATGCTTTGTAAAGGGTTTGAATTAACAGTCTGCGTATATATACTGCCGGGTATATTAATATATAACCATCCTTTAACGATACAATTTGAACGAATTTTTTGTGTTGCATATTTCTATGTTACGCTATTGAATTCACTTAGGTGAATTGGCTGCAGGATTCTCACATTTCAATGTGAGAGCACACATGTGTGCATGCCAAACCATTCATAGATAAATGATTGTTTAGCAAAGTCGGTTATCACTTGCAAAACTAAAGGGATTCCAAACCAAGCTCTTGATGTGAAATAAAAATTCAGAGGACATCTTCTTCTCGATGATCTTTGATCCCCAGCACCGACTCAATTCAACTGTGTTGTAGCTACGTTATTTAAATGAGAAGCTAAAGATTTACAGATTTCTAAAATGTATCACTTACGTTTGCGGTTCATCAACTTCTTCTCACCCACACAATCCCAAAATGTGACGCACAGTAACATCTTCTCTTTCATTCCTGGATATACATGTACGAGACGACTATTTAAGCTTACTAAGATAATGAGAATGACATTGTCAGTTTACCTGGTTGCAAAGACAGTAACCACAATTAAAGCCACTATCAGTCATGTTTTCAAAATTTAAAATTCCATTTGGTCTCTAAATTGCTAGTGTTAAGTCCATATCAATATTACTATTCTTTGTGAAACAGACACTTTAGCATTTTAAAGCGGTCTTGAAGATGCCATTTACTAGTGTTTCTATACCTTAAAAAGTCGGATTCCCGACTTTTATTCGTAATCAAAGCATAAAAATCATAATTTCTTGCAAATACGGCGTGTTACACTTAGACACTTACATGGGACTTTACTCAAGACTTCCAATACACAGTGCAAAAATGAGACTTCGATGAATCTAGGGGGCGCGATTTGGTAACATCGTGGAAAATCGCTGATAGTGGCTTTAAGAAGCCTTTTCAAGAAAAGTGTGTTGTAATCACTCAGCCGTGCAAGGAATGTCCAACGTGTTCTTCGGACAAAGATGATCATACTGGCATTATCATTTAAGAGAATCTTGTCTATTTCCTTGTTTTTACGTCTGAGAATGGTCCCGGGTAAATCAATCTATTTTTTTCAGAGGAGACATTAGGCTTGTTTAAAGTTTTAATTGTTTTACATTGTGTGATACCTTGTCAAACAAGTATAGTTATAAAATTTCTGGGGTCACTCTGTGAGAAAGAGTTTGATTAGGCAACCAGTATAATGTCAAATATTTGAAATTGCCTTTATATTGTCATGTAATTAAAACGGAAATGAGATACAACTTAGATCAACTTGTGAGTACACACTGGCAAGGGAAAAGTATAGTGACTAAACATTTAGGTATCAGAAAACACAAGACTAAAGCCCATTAGCAAATCTAGCACCGACCTTCCTCGCCAATTATGTAACAATAGAAATTAAAAATAAAAGTAAAATTATTCAGTTAATTACTGTGCATGACCGAAAATACAGATTCAGCAACTAGATTATAAAGCCCATTCATTTAATTAATGGTAAGAATCGCATTGAACACACATTTACGCATAATTCCTATACACATACTTCCAAATTGTTATGAAGGACATTTAAAAACCTCAAATACTCCTCCCCCTCTCTGATCTGATAACAAAGAGTTCCACTTGTAGTTACAACAGTTGGAGGTAGAATAATTATTATTAAGGTTTCACCCTCCAAAACAATCTGTGTGCCAAGATTTTTCAATCTTAAATGTCGCATAATATTTGCTCTATTTCTCATGAATTATCTCGTATGAATACTCCGTGGTAAGGCTAATTTGTGCAGGTTGAAGTAAGTAAACTGGCTAAAAACCAATTCAATGTCATTTTCAGCGCACTCATTCATTACATGAATGGTCCAAAATTCTCCTTTATTCAGTCGACTGCTAGTATGTGTATTTATTATTAATGCAATTTAGAGCATGTCACTTTTGCAAAACTGCAGAGCTCTTCCGTGGAGCTTTATTTTGAGGAGGAAAACCGTAAGCCTGCGAATAGAATTGACTCTATGGTCACGTCGTTCTGCTAGAGTCTACTTTTTGTTTACAAAAACGTGTATCGACTCACTGTGTGATAATTCTAATGCATTTGTTAATTTTGCAATACCAACTAAATATTATTTCTTCTTACAAAATCATTCAAATAGTTGACGGTGTTTAGTTGGCTAAATAGCGGTTAATTTATATAATTACAAACTGCCTTTCAAAAGTTAAAAACTTTCACAATCAAATGTACTCTTGTAATAATCGATTAATCAGTTATGGGGCAGGTAACTATCAGGACCTAAATGTGTAGTGTGTGTGTGTGGTGGTGTTCTTGGGGGAACAGTTCTTAAATAAAACCAGGTTGGTTTGTTCATTTCACGAGTGTCATCTGCATCATCTCTCGGCAGCTATCAGAATAATCGGATACCAGGCAATATAGAAAAATGGAGCCGTACAGTTGGTATTATTGCAGTTGCTTCGCTATTCCAGAGGACGTTGATAATGGGATCTGAAGTGATTTCAGACCCAATCGGAGGGATTTCAGGCTATTGGAACTTTTATACATCGTTGTAGACGAGGTCATTTGTGACATTATTTGTATCCGAACTTTATAAATAAAGACACTATATACGTCTATTCGTATTAAAAATCAGTGTTCAACTGTTTGCAATTTGAAACAAACAATATCATTTACTTGTTCATTTTGTGCAAAATTGTCTTCATCAAAGATTACCTTAGGCCAGCTTTGATACGCAAAAAACACACAACTTATGCAATGACATGAGTGGTATACTAATATGAGCACGCCTCAACTCATAGAGCTCTAATAATCATGTGAGTTCATATTACGCGCCAATCGGACGTGATCGAAGGATGGAAGAGGTTACACGAACCATGTGGTCGCTTCAATGTGGGTTGTGAACGCATCTAACGTGGGCGTAACAACTCTTTAAAGTGGATTTGACGGTGCTGGTGTAAGGGTACACCTACGAACCAATTGCATGTCTTAAAAATTTGCTTTCCTGATTTGCATTGGAGTTTAAATCAGACCTCGCGCGCAGTCTCAACTAATCCATAGTTCATTTCAAATGATCACAGAACGGAAAAATAGTGAAGAATTAGTCACCAGAATGTCTGCGTATTTAGAGTAAAGCGGTGGCCACGGTTCAGAATCAAAGTACAAAATATGTAACTTGTTGCTTGTGCGCGAAAGGATCACTGTGTTTTCGCACTGTATAAGACGTACAAATAAGGTAAGTGCGAATGTAACACAATATCATTTAAAACTCGTGTTCATCCTTTTGAGGTTTGAAATTGTTCTACGTGAATTGTCTTAAGGTTGACCCACTAAGGGTTTTAAACAATCAAAACACTATGTGTTCTTATCGCAATTATTTTAAAATATTTATAGTTTTCCATGGTAGCGATAACATACTATTTGCGATCTTCCCGTTACGATTTAAAAATAAAATACAAGGGTTTGACAATAGACAGTAGAATAAAACTATGTAAAAAATAAGAGGTGGTTTAGAAAATGTGTTCTTAATGGTATGAATTTCACAAAAGTCTGATAAAGTGCTACGTGTTGAATATACAGTGTATCTATTCATCGTTTTGTGCTCTTGCGACGCGAATATTAATCTTGTTGAATAAGACCATATACAGCCTCATTATTCGAATTTATTCCACACTCTATTCTAATATATGTCGTCAAATTAATTCGAATAAATATCTGTATGATTAATGAGTTCAATTCGCTATCAGTCACGGTCTGGTAAGATACAAGCTATAGTCCATGTTATGCTCATTTGCGGTTCATTATAGAAATGTAAGTGCTTTCGAATAGCCTTATAGCATTTGGTTTATTGTTTCGGAACGATCCATTAAAGGTAATTTTCAATTTAAAGGCTGACTCAGAGATTTCCCAAGGAGGGCGCCCTCAATTTTCAAACAATAATGCTTGTCCCTTATACTAATCACTGTATGAAATAGCTAAGCTCAAATCGAAGTCCTTCATTATAGAAAATCACAACTTTGTTTAATATAATTCAAAATCCGGAATTTTTGATACACACATGCAGTATTCTATGGCACTTTCATAGTGTACTTAAATGTTTACCTGCATGAAACCCGCTTCATCTCTACTTTGGAATTACGCATTTTAGATGGCTATATTAAGTTCTACTTGTGCTTAATTACTAAACAAAAAAATTATACTTCAAAATCTCTGAGTCACCTTTAACTCTTAGATCTTCAAATAGGGCAGGGGATGCGATTTCCCCCTAATTTTTCTACCCCAGTTCCCTCCAGAAGAAAAATGACGGATTTTTTTGCAAAAATCACCGATTTTAGGCCAGCATTTGGTAAAAATTTCAAAATTATCGATGTTTTTACCCTCCAAACTTCACTTTCCCCTCAAAAAATTACTTTACTGCCCCTCCCCCGAAAAGTCTTGCGCCGCCACTCCATGGATCTCGTGTTCAATCGTGATTCAATTTTGTTCTGTATAATGTCATCATATCTAACAATCCGTATGATGGTTCTACCACTGTCGGATTGAATGGAATATATTGAGAAATGATCTTAAAATTTGATATCAAATACAAACTGCCTCAAAGTATTTCTTAAATACTTCGAACTAAACCTTCACCTTTAAGCCCCAATTCGTCCCTATTGACTAGTCGCATAAAAATTAGAAGCGATGTTTCACGCCAGTCTACATTCTTGTATCAAAATAACACAGACGGTCGTTAATGAAGCTTTCCATGAAACATTTGACAGAAAAATGAATATCGAACTCTCGAATTGGTAAGGTTTCCCCAAGGAAATCCACTCGTTGGCCTTCGTCAATCGTTTACATATGAGCTGTCCCTTCAAATGTCTCGCCGATGCATGTTATTGCTGTTGTGTTTTAGAGCAAGTATACAAAGGAAGCCTATTCTCATCGGTTTGTCGGGGATAGCCTTCCTAATCCATTGCAACATACCCATTGTATAGATTGTGGAGTAATTTAATTCTCAACATGTCTAGCGGTGACTTGCACAATAAATCAACGAGCCACATTGCTGGTATATCAAACTGATAACTTCACTTCAGCTAAACTAGGAAAACACAGCATCGATTTATTGCACTTGCAACAGAAACCGATTGGAAACAAGTTTGTCGTAAAGCCAGATTTGTTGGGCCGGCCTAGCCACGAAAGAATTCTATTGACCGATAGTTGACATGACGATTGAAGCGTTTGCGCTTACCAATTGTGTTTCTAATTTGATCTTGAACACATTCATCTAAGTATTAACATATGTATTATGGCCTCTTTGATCAAAGCATACGTCTATGATCAAACGAAACAAAAAGAGGGGCACTGAGGTTAACATTTATTAGGATCGGGTGTCTTTGCTATCAGTTTGATGTTAAAGGTATTGTGACGTCAATGAATGGGCATAAAACCTATATAGAAACGTACAACAGTCTAGGACGTCACTAAAGTCATTGTTTAATTTAAGAAGATTTGTAAGGACTATTCGTGACATCAACATCATCGTTCTTACTTATAGGAAGAGGGGTCGCATGCCTTAGCTTCACAGATCAATTACACATCATTGAAGCGAATATTGATCAACGCTCTACCTTTGTCAAATACAATGGCTGGAAAATTATTGAAAATCAATATTTTGAACGCGTTCTGCTAAAGCTAAAAAGCATAAACAGTAAAGTCAACTTTGAAAGACTGACGCAATACACACTAAATAAAATATATGCCTAGACTCCTTCCATTTTTTAAAACTAAAATTAGAAATGATCAATCGGAAAAGTTTTCTATAATTTTTTTCGAAGGTACCTTTTATGATATCATAATTTTGGTGATATTATATTATAACTGTATGTTAAAGAGGGAACCCGGTCTATTGAACCTGGAGAAATGGGATTCCCCAGATCTAGTTTTGACAAAGATAACTATATGTTTCATGCATTTCAATGTCAATAGACCGTATTCAAAATGACGTCAGCCACCAGACATGTTGGTGGACAAGATGCATACATTCCAGGACTACAATACATTAAGCTGTCAATAGATCCATGTTTAGCGATTGCACAGGGATCATTGACAGGTGAATGTATTGTAGTACTGGAATGCGTCCACCAACATGGCTGGCTATTGAATATGGTCTATTGTGCGTAGAGACTCAAATATTCTGTTTGGCCACTTTTAGCCATACACACGATACAATGCGGAGAGACTGACACCGACGAATACCATAACATATTATAGCAAATACAATTCACACATGCACTTTCAGTTGGTATTGATTTCTTTTTGAAAACATATCAGTTTGAATAAAACCGTTTAAATAACCGTAAAATAATCATAAGTAAAATATCTTCCAACAAATGAAATTACCATTTTTCAATCAATAGAAAGTCAGTTATTAAAAATCAATCCATATCAATGGCTCAGTTCATGAACATAATGAAATTGCTTAGAAATGTCGGTTTTACATCTCTAAGTTAATTATATTGCAAACAAAATACAGTATACTAAGCGTCCATAAATTGCGAGAAGAACTAAAGCTGAAGTTTTCTGTAAATAAATTGAAATTAAGACTTAAAATTTAATTGCACTTGTTTTTCAGCAAATTAGGAATAACTTCTTCCTACGAAGTCCAAATTACACCAAATAAACGTTTTCCGAAAGCCTGTTTATTACTCTTTACAACCAAAGCAAACATTTGTGTAGAAATATTTTTTAATTTTTTAATTATTTTTATTCTGAATGTACTTTTTCTTAGTCGCACTGTAGATAGCAAGAGATTTTCCAATAAAACATGATATAATAACATCATTACAACTTAAGGTCAATTCCCTAATGTGATATAAATGAGGCTCTTTTATGTCTTGATGTAATCAGGGGATATTTTCTGATGTGGTAGGCTACAAAGGGTCTTGTCATGCGGAAATCTACAATTCTCGGAAAAGAGTCCTTGGAACACTACACATGTTTAATGAAATCAAGCGTGCATTGATTATGTGCAATAATGGATATTATAAGAAATCTCGAACCTTTAGCATTACTTTTCCCATCCCCTCTCCCCATCGGTCAATGTTGTGGCACCTTAAAACATGCCGATTGCTTTCCGTGGCTGCAACATTGTTATCAGGGGAGTTGGGGAATGTTATCCCAAAACCTGAAGTGTTCCAAGTCTTTTTTCGAGAATTGTAGGCCAGCCATCTTTGAACTGCAGTTGGAGTTGCGTGGAGTGATTCAACCGAACCGGTTAAACCTAATTATATGCTAGAACTTTCACATGCCTGACCGTCATCTTCTGCTGTCGTCAATGTCAAATGTTTATTTTGGATGAAAACAACGTTTTTTCTAAAATTAGATACTTCTTGCGAAGATGGATTATTGAGGGGATTTTACGGAGGGTAGCATGTTATGGAGTGGCTGAAGATGTGTGTGCATATAAAGATCCTTACTAGTTACAGGACTTAGTGTCGTCTTGTACTACTGGATAACGTATTTTCAGGATTGCTCCCAGAGAAGAAACCTTTGGCCCGATGAAATATACCCACCGACTGTTATTGTGAATCTTTTAATGTAGGAAGCTACTATTTGAATACTATTTGCTGCTTAACGTTTTATCTTGATACTACAACGCCACTGAATTTTGACATTTATTCAATTAGCGATTATTTCTTAAGATAAAGCAGCAAACTGCATAGGGTCTAATACGTTATTGTGTTACTTCATTTATTGACCATTGCAATTTTTGAAATCATGATGGTCAGAATGTTGAAAAGTCGTAGATTTTAGCTCCCAAGGCGTTGTTGTAATTCATGGGTCATAGATTATACTCAAAGACGCGCCTTACAAGTGGCATCTGCTTACCCACTAAAAAGTCCTCGGGATCAAATATGCACGCAACTATAACAATTATCGCATTTGAGTGTATATGGTTATACTCATAACGGCCATGGTTAGCGCTGTAAGTCATATGCAGTGTGTTGAGGTTGGTGTTCACTCAGTACTTCGTTGGTTCTGGGTCAGAGTTAGACGTATAATGCAGCGGTTGTAATTTAAGTCAGACTTGAAATACAGTTGTCCTGTAGTCTCAATTGACTCCTAAAGTAGTTGTATTGTGGTTAAGGTTAGGGTCCATAATGCCATGGTTTTCCCTTATTTATAATGCAGTGGTCATGGTTAGGATTGAAACTTCTAATCCCTGACCCTTACGCCTTATTTTAATATTACAATTAAACGACAGGCTTGTGCATCATTCAGCTACTTGGCTTTAATGTTCGTTTCACACTCTTACATTGCGGAAACCATAATTAGTTTTTGCGCTTAAACGCATACGATTTATAGTAAAATATAGTAATAGGCAACACTAATAATGCATCCCCAATATTTCCTATCACTCAGACACAAGGCAAATAATGCTCCAGCTTTCACTTATTGCGGCAGATCAGTGGATAGATAACTACTCAAATTATCTCCATAGGCAAATTACTTGGGGATTTTTTAAAGTTGAGTCTTTAGACAATTGCCCGGTATCCGGACGGACTTTCGGTACACAACTGTGTCGTTTCCAAAGGTCGAGTAGTCCCCGTGATTGTAACATGATGCGAATTTTCCTTTAAAACGTCCAAATGAGCTATGACAAGCCACAATGGTGATTCTAAACTGTAAGCGAGTGCAAGAGGTATTGTATTCGTAAGTAATGGACGGTCATAGCACTTTTGTTCATAAGGTTCTTAATGAATGTAAGCCTTGTATGATGTTTATGTAGACACATCAATGCGAAGTCACGATTTCTGAAATAACACAGAGTCGTTGGTGAAGCTAATAAGTGACAAGCTTTTGCTGTCCCTTTCGTTAAAGTATTTTATTTTCCTGTCGAATAAATGAATGGCTAGAAACAAATCATTTTATTCTATTTCTTCTACCAGCGGGGCAATTTAATGTTCTGTTCGTGTATTTCTACATCGGCTTCATAGCCCGCAATGGAAAAGATCTGTCAATTACAACTTGATCGTGGAGATTCACATCTTTAGTGAAAAGCATAGATTGAAATCAGGCGTGCCCGGGGGCGACTACAAATACTATTACCTGTCATTATACCTTTTCCTGACGTTCTGTGTCAGACACGCTTAATGACACTTTGAGGGAACATGACCAAAAAAGCCCGTGTACTCTGACGGATACGTGCATGCTGACCATAGCCCTCGATAACTAGTATTTTTTGGTTGACTTGTTGAAGCTCTGATGACGTCTCATCACCATGTTAGAGTAGCTGAATACCTCCGTGACGAGATAAAGAACTGAACTAATGCTTTTTGAAATTTGCTAACCCTCCCAGCTATCATGCAGTCAATAACACGTAAAAGATTCCTGATAGGAGAAAATGTTTGACGTGTGGCCTTTTCACCAATATTTATATTTTCCAAGACATCGTGATAATTACAAGGCATGTTTTGAAATCTTGCTTAGTGTCTATCCAACCTAAATCCCAAATTCCTCAGGTCTGATTCGATTGCAGGATTTGACTCTGCCCAGATTTGATGGGAGTGTTTTGGTAAGGTATACCTTCTGGTCCGTAATGGCTGGTAATTGATATTATTTATGCTGATAGTGTATATAATTCAACTGGGCAATATTGAACGTTAAATCCACTTCACATAACAGACGCAATAGCTTTACAACACATCCGATTGATTTAAGTTCGGTTCACAAAAGTGTAGAATGTACGGCCTGAATACATTTCTAGAAATGCTATAACCGATTTAATCGCCCTAAAAATGGCCGTCTCTGGTTAAGCCATAAAATCAGTCTCACTCATCCAACCTACCACAACGGAAAATTATATATTTGCTATAGTAACATTCGTTCGGTAATTTCCTAGACGACTCGAAGTAGAACTTTTAATTTCAAATTTAGATCAGCTGGTAGCTTATAGGTATTATTTCAATTCAGAACAACATTGTTTATAACAGACATCTGAACTAAACTGCGCAAAGCAAAGTAACTGAAATTTCAGATAACACAAAACCACAAAAACACATAAAAACATTTTAAAAACTTTATGAATTCTATCATAAAGCACTTGAATTTCTAACTTGTACTTTATTGTAATTACTGTTATTATATTATTGTTATTATTATTTAATTTATTTATCTATATAATAATTACCGGTGGGTCTGTCAAGTGTGTCCTGTTCTGTCTGTCGTCTGTCCTGACCGTGTCTATTTCTCGGAGACCGGAGGTTCCGCCCGTTCCTTGAAACTTGGTTGGGTTGGGTGCCCCTTGACGTTCCGAAGACCGGTTTGTATTGGTTAGTGGTAGTCAAGTTCATCGCGGTCTTCGAGGTCACAAGAGGTCAAATAGACCGCGTCTATTTTTCCTCGGAGACCAGGGTCCACGTTCTCTGAAACTTGGTGGGTGCCCGTTGACCTTACGAAGACCGAATTTGTATGGTTAGTGGATGAAAGGTCATCGGAGGTCATCAAGGTCAAAAAAGGTTCAATTGGTAAACATGGTGAAATGGACATGAAACTTGGGGGGTGGGGACGATTTTTGGCTGCCGAAAATTGTGAAGGTCATGGACAAGGTCATCAGGGTCATTCAGGTCAAATAAGGTTAAACGTGATTTCTCGGAGACCGAGGGTCTCACGTTCCTAAAATTTGGTGGGTGGGTGCCGCTTTACCGTCCGAAGCACCGAGGTTGTATTGTTTAGTGATAAAGGTCATCAAGGGTCATTCAAGGTCAATGAGTCAAATGGGGTAAACATTGGTGTATGGACATGAACCCTTGGGGGTGGGGACGATTTTGGATGCCGAACATTGTTGAAGGTGCCATCACAGGTCCTCAGGGGTCATTCAAGGTCAAATAGGTTAAACGTTGATTTCCGGAGACCGAGGGTCCACGTTTCCTAAAATTATTGGTGTGGTGGGTGCCGCTTGACCGTCCGACGAACCCGATGTTGTATGTTTTAGTGGATTAAATTCATGCAGGGTCTTCAAGAGTCAATGAGGTCAATGGGGTAAACATTGGTGTATGTACAATGAAACTTGGAGGGGGGGGTCGATTTTGATTCCGAAAATTGGTGAAGGTCACGACAAGTCATCAGGGGTCATTCAGTCAAATAACGTTAACGTTGTTTCTCGTCGGAGACCCGAGTGGGTTTGCACGTTAAGCCTGAAACTTGGTGGATGGATGCCCTCTTGACCATCCGAAGACCGAGGTTGTATTGGTTAGTGGAGATTTAAAGGTCATCAGGGTCATGTAAGTTCAGAATGAGGTCAAATGGGGTAAAGATTGGTTGATCCAGACAAACTTGGTGGGCGGGGTCGATTGTTATGCCAAAAAATTTTGAAAAAAAGGTCATGACAAGGTCTCAGGGGTCATTCAAGGTCAACTGAGGTCAATTTGGGTAAACTTTGGTGTAATCCATACGAACTTGGTGGGGCCAAAAATTGTAAACGGTCATGAAAAGGTCATTAGAGGTCAATTCCAGTAAAGACCTGGCGAACCTGGGGTCATTCATGTCCATGTGATCTTGAACCCAGGGTTATCACGTAAAACCCAGGTTATCCGCGAAACCCAGGAGAATCGCGGAAAACCCAGGTGGATTCTCGAAACCCGGGACCGCCTAGTTATTATTATTATTGGATTAATAATCGGCATTGCATTTCCATTACCTGGCTTAGTATTACGAAGAATCTATTGATGGATATGTCCTTGATATATTTAGCAAGTATAACCAATAGGGTACATCATCAGAACCTTGACGAAGTGCATGACAACCATACGGAGTTTATACATTAATGTTTATAGTTTGATATAGTGGTTGAAATTTCATGACTCCTGTCTGTTTTGTTTGAAAATGAACATTCACGATTAGCAATATTATACAGCTTGTAGTTTAACTGATTTTGAATTTAAATTTATTTTGCAAATAAGTTTATGATTTTACACCCAAACAAAACACTGCAGCTAAACAGTTTTGTGTTAATATCTGTAGAATATTCCACAAATAATATATAAAAAAGTTTTACCAAAATCAATCTTGTAGCACTGAGAGAATCATTTGTACAGGGTCAATTTAGATTTGTTTCGAATTGATTTAAAATATTTTTACCAATCTACTAGCCTTTGTAAAAAGGCACATAAGCCGTGAAGTTAACATAACCGTGAAAGGCGCATAACAGTTCAAAGGTGATCCTGGGGTAAAACTTAGTTGAAGGTCATCGTGGGGTATTACAGAATGGTCATATTGTTATTTAAACTGTTGTAAATTGTTAATATGGTCACACTAGATGAAGTCTTGTTATATAGATTCTTTGTTTGAAACAGTTTTAATATAAGAATTTACATAGTTGTGATTATACCGAGTTTTGGGGGTGACGTCATGACGCGACTTTGCATATTTGCTTTCTAGCGTTTGGATTGCGTTCCGCCTTAAATGCTGCAATTACAAGGTTGACGCATGCCGTTCCGGTTCAAAACCTACACCGACAGTGACAAGGTCAACGTCACCCCCAAACTTAGATCTAAAATACAAAAGTTTCACTCTTTTGGTGAATGAATTTTCACTTGTTTACATTTAGCAAGTACTGGCAAGAACAGTGTAGGTGTAATAAGGGGTCATTATCATGCCTTGTATCATAGTTGTGGCAAGGAGTGTCACGTTGAAGAAGTCTTCAGAATAAATCCGTTGAAGCAGATGGTGGTGATAACTGGTCATAGAGAGAGGCAATTGAAGAATTCATAGATGTCGCCGCAAGAGATGAGAAGGGGATCAGTGTGGGCGAGCCAGGATAAATTATTACGGATGTGCATTTTTTTAAGAAGAAAGACAGATTCAGACTGGATTTGTTAGATCCAGCGCAAATCATCATATGACATGGAAGAATGAGAGAATTATAAAGGGAGTCCTTACGAGAGAATGCTGGGGAAGATAAGGCGCACCTTAGAATCACATCAGTGTAATTTGGAAAGTATTTAGATACATACTGTGTTTTGGGATTCCCGGAAATATAGAGTCAATTAGTAGGCCAAGGAATTAGGTTGTGTCAACCTAAGATTGGATTATCATCTTTGTATTAATGTCAATGTAGGTTTATTACCAGAGGATGTTTTTCAGAAAGCCCCCACAATCCCATGCAAACGAGTTAAGCAACCGGTGCAACTGTGAATTTGCACTGTTTCAAAGTGCCAATAAATTTCATGCAAACGCCAGTAAACCAATTACATGGTTTGGGTTTACAGGCGCGAAACTCACTTCGTAGGGGGGGAATGAATCTACTGGTACTGACATGAAACAAAATACATTGGGCATAACAACACTCTTAAAGAGTAAAGTATACAGAATTTCTAGGTGTATGATAGATGAAACCTTACTTGGCAATGTCATATTGATATCTATCCAAAACAATCTCAGAACCATTGGTGTTTTAACAACAAATTAAAACTTTTATACCGAATGTATACTTTCTCTCTATAATGTACTCTAATTTTTCATTATGTAAATTATGGATCTTATATGAAGGGGCAACACTTGTAACACGTACCTAGTAATTAATAAGCTTCCAATAGTCTGGGCAGGAGGCAATATCAATATCCCATTACAGAAGCCCATACTGCACCCTTTTTGCCAGATTCCCGCCTTAATATAGGGATATATACAAACAGAGAGCTTGGTATATTCATGTACAAATATTCCATTAAACAAATTGGCAGAGTACATTTAACGGCTGTTTTAGTAAACGGTCTGACATTCCCTGACCACGAGAAAAAATCAACAATTAACAATCGTACGAGAAATAAGAACGTGTTTACTGATCAATCCGTGCGAACATCCGGTCCTATTCTGTGAACAATTCTGGGAAACATCTACAAAATTCGAAATCAGTACCTCACTTTAGCAAACAACGTGAACTTATTCCAAATATAAAAATAGGTTTTCATTATTTTCTTTATACTGTAAATTTGCCTGGTTGATTTCAATTTGAGTAATTGGATCATGGTGCTTTGAGCTGTTTTATCGTGTTTTGTTGTTTGTATTTCCCTTATCTTAAGATATGTTGTACCATAACTTTCAGGCTTGACCCAGGACTGGTCTGAAGTGGCCCTTTGGTCACTCCCCATAAATTTTGTTTATTGTAATCGCTTTTGTGTAACATATTTTTATGGAAATACAGTTGAAGTTGGTCAATCCCATTGAAATTGTGACAAGATGGGTGTTTTAAATCTGCTCTATCTCTGCCAGAAAGTCAGTCGATTGTACAATGAAAAACCTCTGGGGATAACAGACTTGATATATATACATAATATGCATCAACTTGTTTTCCTAATTGACTGATGTCTGGACTTTGAAAATAACTACTCAAATTGTTCTCATAAATTCATGTGCTGTGCAAGTGACCGTTACGTGACCCCGGTATCTACACTGGGTTAACAACAAATAAACTATGTTTATTTTTTTTTAAAAACATATAATTAGTCGTTTTATGTTTGGAGAAAGTTTATTTAGTTTAAACCAGGTAGATATTTGTTAGGTTCAGTGTTAAAGGCTGAATCAGAGATTTCGAAATATAATTATTTTGTGTAGTAATTAAAAATAGTCAACTAGAATTAAAGATAAAATGCTTAATTCCAAAGTTGGAGATTAATCTGAGTTTTCGTTTTCATGCAGTAAGCATAATGCACACTATAACAGTGCCATAGCATACTGTGTATAACGAAAATTCCGGATCCGGAATTTTATAACAAAGTTGTGATTTTCTATATGAAGGGCTTCGATTTGAGCTTAGTTATTTCACACAGTGATTAGTATATGGACAAGCATTATGTATATGCAAAAAACACGATATGTTTGAAAATTGAGGGAGCCCTCCTCGGGAAATCTCTGAGTCAGCCTTTAAATATTTTCTCAAGTTTAAGCGGGTCTGAGTGGGAAAATAAAATATTCGTATCATCTGCTAATAAAATAAACTGCGGAATTTTAGAACTGAGGGCAAATGTGAAGAAATATCGAGATCATAACACACAGTCTTAAACGGAACAAGGGTCACTCAGGGAGAAGACACAGGGTAAGAACGGACAACAACAAATAACGCAGTTGTACGTCGATTACAAGAATATCGAAAGGAAACCACTGCAAGAAGGAATGGACTTGGCCTCTCCCGTTCATCATTCAACAAAATAACTTCCATCCATACGGAATGCGTATTCGCCATCAACTTCGCGATGACTTCAGGAGAAAACAAACTTTTCCCAAGTGGCTATCTGATCGATGTCAGAGAGACACGAGATTTCTTGAGCATTTCACGATTGCCGACGAAGCAGGTTTTATGAATGGTGAGGTTAACAACGTCATTGAGTATGCAACAGCTGGTAATCCACCCAAGTTTCAACATTGATACCAATATGAGTCGAGAGAAACTTAATACTGTCTGGGTACTTCTGTGTGGCAATGGAGTACTTTTTGGGCTTTACTTTTTTAAACGAAATGTCAATGGCAAGCTTATCTCCAGAACCCGGCGGTGGACGTCTTACGTGGTGATCCTGTAATTGTCAGACGGGCTGTGGCTGACATGCGACGTCGTTGCAGATCGACTTTGTATCGAAAAGAGAGCGGACATGTTGACATGGCATTTTTAAAGCAATGGCGTTCAAGGAGGGATTGCTGGATTACTTCATTTATGTGATCTATTTTCATATATATTTGATTATATTAATTTAGAAACAAATTATTGTCTTACTATTCACACATTCATCTTTATAGTATTGTTGTGACGTCTCAAGAGGGCACATAGGCATTGCTTTGGTCTTACAAAAACTGCGATGGCAGACGACACTTGCGTTCGATGAACGCTGTACCGTGTGTCCCAAAAAACGCAACACTTGGTGGCAGGCGCCATAAGTTTTGAACAAAAACATGTGACTACTTATTCTTTGTTGTAAGGTAAGATGGGGCAATTAGCTAATATCCCTGAAAAGTTTATAAAGGTAGGATCGATATTTTTTAAGATATGACCCCCGAAATCAAGTAACCTGCAGGGACGCATTTAACCAAATTGAGGCGCTATTAACTACAAATACGGCACTGTACGTTTTGCGCTCAGAACCACCAATATGAATCTCTAAGTCCATCCACCATTTTCCTTTTTTTAAAGACAACAACAACTACTGGGCCAGATATTAACATATGAATATTTCCATTGGTAATAACAGCTAAAAATCATATATTTGAACACACTTTAAAGATCGAATTAGGAATGTATGATCAACAAACTCTTCGTATTGTCCAAATAAGACAACATTGGATTAGAGCTAATCATTCATCATAATTTTGGTCGGCACACAAAGATTTATTTTTACCCAAAATTTAATGACAGAATGAGTATACTGATATTGTTATTAATTTTTGTGTTGAAAACATAGGTTTTACTTTCATAAAGATGAGAATGTAACATTATTTTCAGTAACAAGCAAGTTGCAGCCCAACACATCATTTTATATAATGTGTAGTTTGTCTATGACTTAGTCATAGTTTTATATCGTATTGAAACATATTTTATCACCAATAAATTAATGTGTTATCATTATCAGTTAAGTAATAATTATGTAAATGCAGTCATTTGACCCAGTAGAAGTTGGCCAAGTAAATGTTGATTGCAATCAATATTGTATTTGCCATTCTGTTCTTCATTGCCAATCTTTTGGTTACCAGCTCCTCATTTTTGTAAAGTGGCTTCTGGGGGTTACTTGATTGTTGGGGTCATATGTTAAAAACTAATTGATTTTACCTTTATGAACTTTTCAGTGATATTAGCTAACAGTCCCATCTTGCCTTACAACAAAGAATAAGTAGTCACATGCTTTTGTTCAAAACTTATGGCGCCTGCCACCAAGTGTTGCGGTTTTTTTGGGACACACTGTATTTTTTACAATAATATTTTAAATAGTAAATTTATTGCATCTCGATATTCCAATAGTCCATTCTGTTGTAGGGAGATGGATGACGTATCCAACATTGTGTTTGGCTTGGTTGGATATGATATCCATTATCTAAAAAGGGACTTTTATGAATAAAGAATTTCTTTGAATTATATCTAATTATACTAATATTAATAGCAGGCCGTAATAATCTGAAATTGCTTTCTCTAATGACCGAATCGATACTCTCAGTAATAAAACACACTATACACTTAACTTAATTATGAGATATACGTTTTGTTTTCAAAAGAAGCATTCTATTGGAAAGGGTGTCTCTGACACGAGGCTTGCCACTTATATATTTTTAATGTTTTGATATTTTTGTCGACTATTAGCAACACCGTCTAGACACGACAGAGTGTATCATCTGCAGCTATTTCCTTAAGGCAACATCCTCAAAATAGATTTCTTTGGAAGATGAGTAACCTTTAAGCTATATTTAATCATTTGTTTATAATTACCACGGTCACCTCAATACAATGACAAAGTGTGTAAAACGCTAACATTATTTGCGGTTCCATTCAACGTATCCGAAAATTTGGCGATATTCCAATAATCGTTATTTTAGAATGCCCAATACATGTATGTGTAAAGTTTTAAAGTATGTATTTTCTCATAAAAGTATTATACATCTTAGACGTCAAATAGATTCGTCGTTATTCTCCTATCCCCGTCCTATAAATGAGGCCCATTGTAATGGCTCAAGCAGATTGCAATCTCAGAATACCAATTAGCTTGAAACCTTGGAAAGGTTCTTGGTAGAAATGTACGGGGGTGTGTCGATTTGACTAATTGTCACGTATAGCAAGTTCATCGCATGCTCATCTTTATACCAAACCTGTATTCATGTTAGCCGTTATTAAAATTACTGAAATGCACATACCTGTAAACCACCAAACAAGCAAATGCCTGGACCTGTATTCGATGACAGTGACCAATTGCGGTTCGTAAAATTACAACGCTGCACAAGAGGTGCGTTTTGTGATTTCCAAGGTGAGCTCAAATTAAGATATCTGGATTTTCATTCATAGATTCCGTTACTTATTATTCATTATCGTCAGTAAATGATCATCAGTGAATTATCATATCCGTATTGAAAGACCGAAAGTTTAAATCCCATAGAAAGTTTAAATCGCATAGTACATTCCTAAGTGAACATGCCTCCCCAAAGTCAAATCACAGCCCACCCATCCGAATTGACAAAACATAAGACACTGAATACGTCGCCTAAGTCTGGTCCTGATTTGAATATATATTGTAAAATGGACTATGTACCAACGGCTTATGGTCATCATCTGATAAATGTAAATCTTCTATCCCGGTTTTTTATTATCATCCCATGATGGGGAATTGCACCGTTCTTGCACCGTTTTCATGGTCGTCGTAGATGGAAAATTACTATTTAATTTGTCATAATCATGGAAATTAATTTCAATTTGTGCGATTTCCATTTCAACCCGCCCACGATGTCCCTCATGTGACCTGAAGCTATCGTAAGCAAATTCGTCCCGTGGGGACAGCGGAAACATATGTAACATATTGTACAAACACATGGCTTTCAAACGAATGCATCGGGATCCACAACAATATTCTAATGGGGCAGACAAAACGATTCTCCCATTACATAGTGTATATTGCTTCAAATAGTATGATAAGACGTGATATAACATGTCATATAATGATAAGATTTGATATAATATGACATGCCATGATGTTACAATAGCCTATGTAATCTTAGCGCTTTTTCAAAATAATTAATAACATAAAGCAATCCTGTAACGATAAATGTCAGCTTTGTATCTGAATTGTTAACTTAAGGGGCTGTCAAGTAACAATAACGTGATATGTAATTGGTCTCATAACTCCTTCATTATTGGAGTAGAACAAAGCGTATATATATCAAGTCAAATGCATTTGCAAATTGAATGGAGAAGATACATTGTACTAAAAAACAAAAGAAACATGGCACCAAGAAAAGAGGACAAACAAGGTTTGTAATGATTATTTTGAAAATAATAATTGCTTTAAAAATATGGCCTGTGTCATGTATGTTTTGGGATTCCTTGCTTCGGCGCTTTTAAAAAATGTATGATTTTATAAGGCGCACTCCTATATTGAAGTTGGAGTTTTGACAGCACACATATTGCCTCATTTTGACTTGACAGTCAATAGATAAGAACACCTAGAGCTACTTTGGTGGATGTAGCTTCCAGAGTAATGGTGAACTATTTGCTGTCGCACTAGCTGCATTGTGCATTGTTTTGTTTTTTAAATAAGACGAATTAGGTCGGAGTATAAATGTAAACTCATGGCGTAGTTAGTAGAGTTGAATTATATCTAGAATTGTCAAAAGATGTACATTGTTGAACATGTTTAGGTGATCAAAGCGCCATTCCATTCCGACTTCCTAAATCGGGATCGACAGGGTACAGCAAAAGAAGGCCTTGCACTATCCTTTAATATGCATACTCTGAACTTCGCATCTTCCTTAACCTTGTTCAAGGCGCTCTACCAACTTCCTTCATCGGTTCATTTATCTGGTACAAATAATATGACATATCATATTTGGCAGAAAACATGCGATCGGTGTGGAGCATATTCACCCTCCCCAAAAGTAAAAAATAGCCTTTACTATAGCGAGATTTCACTTTATCAAGCACGTAATTTGATCTCTCCAAATCACCTATGTTCCATGCTTTCACTAGTCAATCAAGTCTATTCAGGTAGAGCGCCTTGTTGAATCTGTCAGGCTTTTTCTCGTGTATGCGAGGATTTGATTTGAGTGTCAGGGAAAGATTAAAACCACAAAAGCCACACATATAAAACCACAATTTAATCAAGGCTGCTGCCCTAACGAGGCGGTTTGCCCGCCCTGACCACAATGTGTAGTTGTGGTTTTATACGTAGCCCTAGTAGGGAGCCAGTTAGATGGTGGCGGCTAAGAAATCGCAAATTTACCGTCGTATTGGGTTAGCACGTAAACGAAACGTGAAGATAATCTGCTGAATTCGTGTATCTTAAAGTCCATGTGGCCACGATAATAAGCCCGCGTCGTCCGCCAGTGCCACCCATAATTTTACCCGGACGTGGTCAATAGTTTGGTATCATAAGAAAGCTACTATTTTCTCATTTACCCTGTGAGTCTTAGGGCTAGAGGATGTTTTGGTTGGATGTTATGAGCGAAAAATGTGTCCCCCTTTTTGTCGGACCAATATTAATTTTACCACAGTACTCTATGGGGATTGCAAAATCACGTTTTTATAGAACTTCTCAATCAAAACGGGATGAAATATCGCGGCGCGAAACTTTACAGATGGGGTTTGGGTGAAAGGCCATTCTATCAAGAACGAAAAATCTTATAACTTAAATCGGGCCACCTCATTTAAAAGACAATATTTTCGTATTCCAAAATTGTTAGATCTGTAGAATCACTCCACTGTAAGGGTTATTTTTTGAAGTTTATTTATGATAACCGACAATGACGGGTCGTTTGTTGGTCGTGGGATCAACACTATGACTGACTCCACATCGTTTTGGCGAATTGCTATATTGAAAGCGGCTTGGCCGCCATCTTCTGGATCCGTGATATAACACACCAAAAGCGTGAATGTAAGTGTATTTAGTTAATCTTTATCTAAACATATAAGCCGCTTTCAATCCTATATAAAGCCTGATTTCAAAGCTCTGTTCAACATACAATTTCCAAATCATTAGATTTTAGAATAAATGTCAATTACAGTGTGAAAAATAATAGCAAAATTCAAATTGCACGTCTTACCAGACCAATCTTACTACCGGCTCGCATGAACATGAAAAACATGGCTGAATTTTTTACAATCAGATGTTAAACAATAATTTAATTCACTCTAATAGGAATAGGTTTCAGTGGTATATAGAACCCCTGTGCCTGTGGTCAACCTTTTAATCCGTTTTAAAGATCACACTATGGTATTCCCTCCCCTCTTGCTGTGACGGTGACTTAGTAGTAGACAAACCACCTTATATAGTAATCGGTCTTGGCTAGGTTAGTCAGTTAGGTGTCTGAGGTCTCCTGGGCTTGGACCAGACTTTGCCGGGTTAAACCTTTTCTTAGAGCGCTCAACCATTCCACTTGCCTCAGAGTATATTGCTTGATTTGCTGTAGCTCTATCTATCTGTATGAATGCCTTTGAGCTTCTTGCTGAGCCGATGACATCGCTCGCTCTGAGTGCAAATTTTGCTGCTGTATCTTAGGGTAGCCTTCCTCTTTCCTTTTGAGGATGCCCAAGGATTCAGGCATTTTGTTGACTGATGTATTACAGAAACTTCTGCTTCCTACTTCTATTGGAAAGTAGTATCTAGACCATCCCCTGTTTCACACTCAGCCACTAGATCTTGGTATTTACACTTCTTTCTTTGGATAGGTTCCTCCTCCATAGGGACGCTCCGTTCTATGATATCACCGTCTTCGTTTTGGTAGAGAAAATGGTGATATTTGGTCTCTTAGCTGTCTCAGTGATTTCTGAAGGGAACCTTGGTTTGTGGTTCGCTTATCCATCCATCAGCATATCCAGTCATTGGCCTTTCGTTCAGAATGTTGGTTGGCCTTCTGTTTTTGACATTGGAAGACTGGATTTCGATAGGTTTGTACCTCTGGGGTGTACCACCATCTGTATACGAAACTGCCTATGAAGGATGTTTTTTCTGGTTTCCTCTACAACGTACGGTTCCCGTGACGGTGCCAGACCAGTGGAGATTGCTTTTAGCCGTGTTTGGTCATATGGCGCCAGTTGTATCTACCAGGCGCCAATTGTAGCTACAACCATTGAAGATGTGAACAATGTGGCAACAAGGGCAAGTCTTAGATTGGTCTTGCCCCACAGCTTCAGATTGGCTTTGGCAGGGGATGGAAGTTCATCATGAATTACGTTGATGTGGAATGATTAATCGTGAATTTTAATTTTCAGCCACTGCACATGCCCCTCATTCATGGCCCATACCTTCGGAAACGTGTCTGGAGTGACACATGGTTTGAATGCTCCTATATTGACGCTCTTTTCCGTGGGTGACACTCTATTTTCTTTACACCCAGGGCCGAATAACATTTGTCATCATTGCTAAAAGTGACCATGGGGTTTTTGGAGTTCATGAAACAGGTGATGACAAATTAACACCTATGAAGACAGTTTTGGTGTTCAAATATTTTTTTCTCGTCAAGGATTCATTAAAAGTGTGTCCCAAACTATGAAATTAAGCATTGGCTCCACTTCCAAGATGGCTGACATCTTATTTGACACAAACCTTAAATCTCTTTTTTGTTTTTAGTATTACCTAGTAAACTGATTGGGGTCTTGGTCAATGAGTTCATCAAACTAGTTCCAAAACTGTCATATGAATATAAAAGTAATGGAAGTTTTCCTACGTCACTCATTTTTCCAAGCTGATTGACATATAAAAGCAATCATTTATATTTCATATTATAGAGCACCTAGGATGACGATTTTCGTTTCAAAGTGTAATATTTTTCTGGGCAAGATACAACAAACAAAACTAATTCACCAAACTGTCAGATGAGTTGTATGTCAAGTTATTCATGGGCCTACCAATGTTGACAACCAATTTTTTGATATCTCCCTAACGAGCCAAATCCCTGTCCTTGTTTTTAGGGGGAAGTTTCCCCTAGATCTAACAAACAAGATCACCGCTACCTCCGTTTTGCGGTGATCGTCAGATTTTTCCTCTAGGGACTTTAGGGATAGTTTAGGGTATGTTCTGGGTCGAGCGGTTCAATAGACATTTCCAGAGTGTCAGACTCATAATCGAAAGAAAAGCTAGAAATCTCCCCAAATTAAAACATTATTACAGTGCAATGTAAGATTTTATTTGGATCAATTTTTTATTTCTAGTTTTCCTGATTTATATTCGATTTCACGTTAAAAATATCATGAAACATCAATAGCTTTGGATACTTGCAGTGTTTGACCCATTTATGCTCAAAAAGACAGTGCATGCACATATTGGTCGATGTTACTAAAGACCGCCCAATCAGTGGAAACAACAAAAAGCATTCGAACTACTAACTTAAAAATAAGTGAATATCAATAATATGTTTTTCACTTACCTCAAGCCATTTACGTTGTCCCATGAAGCCCTCACGTGACAAGCTTTAATCGTTTGAAAACTTCATGTTGAAAAAATGAAAAACGTTAAAAAAAACAAAAAAACCGAAAATTTTAAAAATTGCAATTGAAAAATGAGTTCAATGCAAATCAAATCAATTGCATAACCTCCTGTTTTCAGCAGAACTCCCCACATAAGTACTAGCACATGAAAAGAGACCAGCCAGCAGACCGCCGAGTTCGTACCTTCATCGCTCTATAGCTTCTTAGTCATGTTTCCTCATTGGTTTTGGATAACCATGATGTTACTGTTGAATTATCATCCTGATCTTGAGGGAATTTAGCAAGGGATTGAACGACGTGAAAATCACAGCCCTCACTATTTCAACAACCCTGGTAATTATGGATGGTTTACACGTAATCATCGTTTAAGCTGCATTTCGGATACCTGGACCTTCAATGTTTTGGTTAAGGGTTAAGTATTCACATAAAATGTTATTCCAAAGTGGTTCTTCCTTATCAGCCTGAGACATGTATAGGTAAATTTTTCTCAACAATTACCTGAACTGGATTTAATACGACATAACGTTTTTTGTTGTTGTGCTTTGTCACGCATTAGACTTTACCTTTCCCATTTTTTTTCAGCGTTGCATAATTCCCTGATTCACTTATTTCCAGGAATACGCACGGATGCGATAGCTAATTTCGAAATCAAAGGTGAAAAGCGGCTAAACTACGCGGTGTTAATGTTTACCTGAAATTAAGCAATACCAGCATAATTTTTTTGTAAGAGCCCCCCAATTTCAAAATTGGATAGTTTAGACAATTGTGTGGTATTGTCTAGTCACCTATACCTGCGAACGACATGCTAAAAATGCCATAGTGCTTTTGTAATTCTAGACTTGGTGGATCCCCGTTGTAACCACTAACGGCAGAGCTGGAGCTATTGTTTATGTCCCGCCACTTATGAAATAGTTCCACCTAAAGAAACAATTACTCTAATTTGACTTGTCTGAAAACGGCGGAACACTAATGGATGAGCGTAGATACGTAACATGGCGCAATTTCACGTTATTCCATATGGAAGGACGTTTCCAACAACAGTTGAATTAATATCAGAGATCTCCATAATAATTACTCTAAGTATAAATCTTCGTTTGGCGACCCCTAGAGAATTTTCGAAGCTCTAAACCATCACAGGTGTAGTTTTACCCTGCCAATACCAAGACAACAATGCACAAATCTCAAAATATTTGAAAAGTGGGGCGCTCTTCAAAAATTGCTGTTATTGCTTTAATCTACAAAGATGAAAGAATCTTAATTGAACAACAACTGAACGTGGACCCAAAAAATATAGCGTCCGTGTGACGGAGTGTCCTACCACCCACTGTACCGAGTGTGTTCTCTATTTAGTGCTGTATGCATCGTTTGTTTCAGCAACTGTACCCAAATGGCCTCTCTACAAGGTCACGGTTATTTCCGTACTGTTGTATGGTGGCTAGGACACCTCTCTCTGTCATGGGACCTCAGTTCTTTAGGCGGTGAGGGCATGTGAAAGTTCTCCGGCTCACAGTCAGGGATTGAACATGGTGAACAACTAGGTCAATCGATTCAGTAGACTCATTACGCAACATAGTTTTCAACGCTTATTCCTTTTCGTCCTATGGATCCCCGGATATGATACCTGCCGGACTAAATGATTACTTCCACCATCTATCTGATGAAAATTAATCGCCATCGTACTTAGAAGCATGCGCTCCGCGTACTTGCTTGTCAGTGTAGTGGCACCTTTAATGCATTCTTCCTTGTGTAGCAGGGCATGTCGTTAAAATGAAACCGTTTATCAACGCTAAATATTTTTAGCCATTATAATTATTTCCCAATATTTTACAGTGTCTTTTTATTCGCAAGCAACTCTAAAAATTGAGGATTTTAAGGTTTATTTTTAAAATATTTTCACAATGATATTTATTAATCTTTCCCCTGGAGATAGCCAGAGCACACAAGTGTTGAAAAAAAACCCCCATATGCACTTGTCCGGATTCGAACCGGCGACCTCTGTATTACTAGCACGGCGCTCTAAACCACTGAGGCTATTAAGTCTGGGTGGGGTGAGGAGCGATAAGATATCATCTACAGGTCTAGGTCCGAAAGGTGTCCCATCGCTTTCCTAGTGAATAGCTTCACCGGTTATAATTTTTTGCAAAATGCTTGAATGAATAATATAATTGTTTAATGTGGCCAAGTAAAGGTCATGGTCCGATCGCTAATTAGCGAAATGCCCGTCCCCAGGGATCCCATTTTACCAAAAATGTTTGGTATCAAAAGAAAGCTTACTATATTTCTTTAACCACCCTGTAAAATCTTAGTTCTAAAGGTGTTTTGTTTGGATGTTATGGCGAAATGTGCTCCCTTTTGATCGAACCAATATTATTACATAGTACTCATGGATTACAAAAATTATTGTTTTTAGCTCTCACTTCAAAACGGGTGAAATGTACAGTTAGGTTTTAAGGCTAAGGCCATTTACTACAAGCTGAAAATTTATGAACTTAAATCGGGTCACCCCCCCTTTAATTTAGGTAAATAATAAAAGTAATGTGAAACATTACAATAACACGTTTGTATTTATTAACCTTTGATAAATCGATAATTAGAACAAAATAGATTGTGGTATTACAGGTGCATCATAACAACAAGTCTGTAATTTTTGTTTTCTCTCTCCTTTTCAGATTCCTCCTCTTCTTGGCCGTGTATCATCAACCATTTTCACATTGACAGGTTGCAGAAATGGCTGAGACGGTGACCGGGACCGTCGTTAACAGATCACTGAGAACCAATCGACGACCTGAAAAAATTAGTGCGGAAAAACCTGGCCTCCACAATTGGAGAACTCTCTCGTCGCCTCGGCAGTATGGAGCAACAAACTCCGATGATGATAATCTGATTGGCTTCATTACCAGAAAAGCAGTGCAGTTGCTGTATGGAAAAGAACCACCTTGAAATTCAAAGCATTCTTCTTCCTGTTCAAAGGGAGCAAGTCCTGCTTGGTGCCTTTTCTGCCCGTATTTTATCAGCAGTGCGGGATCGTTGCCAGCCGGATCGGCATATTACAAAGCTGCTCTCCTTTTACCCAAATGCCATTAATGATCTTAATCACTAGTTTAGCGGACCGAATGAATCTGCGTAAATCTTTTATAGTTCTGTGTTTGATTTGCTGGGTGGCGGGTACTTGGAGCTTAAGTATGGTACCACCTCCGCATGGAGTCTCGTGTCCGAAAGCTTTAACTCAATTGAAAAAGGAATATGACCCCGAAGTTGATCCACGATCATGTCTTGACAATATAACTAGTGCGAATATAACCATAACAGATGCTTTTATTCCTAAAGACCGTGAAAGGCGAGAGAGTGTGACGACAAGAACCAAGTTTGCGCATTTATTAGAAGTATTCAGTAATGGCCCTCATACACAAGAAGCCGATACCACCACCAATTCTGAATCATTAGCTGAATATGCCTCTCATGCTGAAGGCGACCTCGTGGATCCATCGTCGTCAGAGGTGACAGGGGTAGCGCATTTTACATTTCCATTTCCTACTCGGTCGTTGGAGAACTTTGACTGGTTGTACGATACCAAAGATTTAGATAGAGTCTTCTTAGTATTTTTGCTGCTGAATATATTCGGCTCTGTGTTTCAAGGACCAGTCCATGCCCTCTCTAATGCAGCTGTGTTAGACACTCTGCATAGTGCGGGAAAGATGTACGAGTACGGATATCAGAAAGCCTTTGGACCAGCTGGGGCAGCAATCGGGTATGTAGAACTTTATATTGTTATGTAAAATGCTTTAACTAGGTAAAGGGTAACTTGAAGTCAACCTTTAGTAACGGCCAGTAAGCAGCAGTTCAAGAGTAATATTATAGCTGTTAAGCTTAAATCAACTCGGTTAGGTAACCGAATGCTCCAAGTTAAAGACCAAACTTGTAGTTAGTAGTCTACAAAAAATGACAACATAGGCATGTTTCTTTCACATTTAAAACACTCAAAGACGACATTAAGTAAAGTCACGCAAAAGTACAAGTTTGGTTCACGAAATGACATGATTACAACGATATAGTGACCTGAAACGTTTCACTTACGAATCGCCAAGCGAAGTGTACAACAGATGCCCATCACGAGATGCTATATAGTCGGTAGGCTGATAGTGGGCCAATCGAGGTGAATTTGATGAGCGCGAAGTAAATTTGTTGTCTAAAAGCATTTAATTAAAAAAACATGCCAGTCTAGCATTTCAATCATTAATTACATCACTTTCTTAAAAGCTGACTCAGAGATTTCCCGAGGAGGGCGCCCTCTTCAAACAATTGTGTTTTTTGCATGTACATAATGCTTGTCCATATATTAATCACTGTGTGAAAAAGCTAAGCTCAAATCGAAGTCCTTCGTATAGAAATCACAATTTTGTTATAAAATTCCGGATCCGGAACTTTTGTAATACTCAGTATCTTATAATACTGTTATACTATACATAATTGTTTTACTACATGAAAACAAAATAACTCTGAGTCAGCCTTAATATAACTAGTGCATTTTCAGACATTTTAAAGCAGTTTTTCCAGATACCATGAAAACAAAAGCGTATAACCTTTACTTTGAAGTAAATCCTTTTTATGAAAGTTAAAAGGGGCATTTTCCTAAGGTACATCAGAGGCCAGTATAAGATAAAGCACCCGTAACTATCTGGACAAGAACACATGTATAGTATAGCAACGCATAATTGTATATGTTCAACGTTATCAAATTACTCTAGCTAAAAGAGTCTCCTATCCTTGTTAAGTCAAGTGGACTTTTGCTAATATAACTTGGCAAGTCTTGTGGCATAGAAGACACATTGCACTGTCAGTGTGTTGGCTAGACGTAAGATCATTTCTGAATAAAATGTTTTGCTGGATTGTTTTTCATCCTGTACTTGAAATTTGGAAATCTTTGTTCAGGTCGTCTTGAGTACTGTTAGTTCTGTCACTGGATAGCGTAATAAACGTTAAAATAACTTTACTTGAACCTTTGCTTTGCCCAACGGCCATTTGCGTTGGTAACAGAATTAAATTAGAAAGAATTTTATCGCTGAAAATAATATCAAGTTCTGTATGATATTTTCCAAAGGTATATCACTTCCCATCGTGAGACATTTTAGAAAGCCCATCACTAACACACGTTTTTCTTAAAAATCATATTTTGTGTGTGGGGGAGAAAGGTAAAGTAAAAATAAAACATTACGATTGTTTGTTATTGTAGGAGAACATAGGTCAGACACAATAATCCCAAAATGGCATTTGCTAAATGAATTGATCTGGAAACCATTCGCTTCAGGATTTGATCAAATCCATTGCAATTTTCTGTTTTACAGTGAAGAACATATCTTTTGGACAATTAATGCCATTTACTTTAAATATTTCCTGAACTCTGCTTGGGTATCATCTTCCCAAAAGTGAACAAACAAAGGGCAGCGTGGCCCAGTGGACATGATGACCGACACATGATCTGAATGCCGTAGGTTCTGCTGCAGTCAATGTGTTGTGCCTTTCTCCACCCAAGAATAAAATGAGGAGTTGTTAAGGGGAATATCACAATCTAAGTGCTGATAGGAATTGCGCTTGTTTGGCCGACTTGATTGTGATGATTTCCTGATGGCAGCGTAATAATATTCACCAGGCGGTTACATGCTTAGTAAAAGTGCATTATAAATCCCATAATTATATTAATTATTATTAGTATGATGTTATAAGTGCGTTATTGTCATTATTTTCCAACTTACAATCTAATAATAGACACTGTGTGTGTGTGGGGGGGTTGTTACGGTTTCTAGATGGGATGGATCGATATGTTACGGATCAATCCATCAATATTTGTTGCAGCACCAGTCATTAAAAAAAAGAAAATGATGGTTGGACTTAGATTCATATTGATTGTTCTGCACGCATAAAGTAGAGTGCCGTATTTGTACTTACTGGAGGCTCAATTTGGTAAAATGGTTCCTGAAGGTTACTTGATTGTTGTGTATCGTAAAACATTATTGACTCTATCGTTAGGAAATTATCAGGGATATTAGCGAACATCCCTTCTTACCTCACAACAAATTCGTAAATAGTCATATGCCTTTAGTTAAAAAACTCAATAGGCGCTCGGCAACAAAGTGGTCGGTTTTGGGGGTGTTTTTTTGTTTGTACAGCATGCACTTAATATCTGATATCATATGCGTTTAGGACCAACCATGAATCCATGTATTAAATATTAAAGATTTTCTCTAAAACAGCTGGATGAATATGTTATTTTCATTGAAATGATAGCCAGAGGTAATGTTTCTATTACTAGTAGTTTAAAAGAATCTGAAGAGAAAATTATAAGACATAATGGAATATTTTTTGTTTCAAATTTATTAGCTTTTGTTGGTTCGTATCAATGCATTAAAGGTATACAAAGGGTTAGGCAAAAGTAAGGTGCATTTTTCAACATTTAACAGTGCCATTGTTATGAACATTTTTACAATGACGCCCTTATTTTATTGTCTTTCAGTACGCTTGCCATGGGTACGTATCTATCGACAACTGAAATAACAATAGAACGCCATGGAATCGAGATCCAGCATACAGACTATACTGTTGCTTTCGCTGTGTTCGCCGTGCTTATGTTGATGTGTATCCCTCTTGCTCTACTTTTCGAACCAACGGTAAGTATATCATTAATTTGATTCTTTAATTACAGGCAACTTGCACACAAGATATTTTCCTTTTTAAAAATCACATATTAAATGGGTGAGCCGACGGGATGTGTTACGCACTTAGAAAACTGTGTAGGACATTTCGCCGATTGAGGGCTGCTCATTAAATGACGTTGCGTGACGTCAGAATATTTGAGAAACAGCCAGGTTGTTGAATGATTGGAAATTTGTATTTACATGTGTAGAAGCTGCATAAATTTCCCCACATGTGCAATCGTAAGGATAGGTGTAGCAAATAAACCATTCTATCATTGATGGCTACTTTCCGCGTCAAAATCGGAATTATGAGTGAAGTTTCAGAGGATTTACTGCATCGTTCCGTATCCAGTTTTTCTCTCTTTGGCCTTTGATCGCTACAGTTTGACAAGTAATATTTCGAACTTATTTCCTTCTAATCATCTTTCAAACATTTTATCATAAGCCGACATATTTTATGGCAAATCCTTACGGTTTAACCTTTACACTCGTACCATATTTGACTTGCATTGGTTTTAATAAACGTGTGGCGTTTTCCATTATGCATAGATTCAACCCTTCGAAATGTTGACTGTTACTGCATGCCACCCTGGTTAAAGAAGCCCCGATCGGGAGATGTCTTACACACGGCACGCTATATAGTGCTCATTAATTATGTTTGTAGCCTGAGTCCCCGGCCGTCGTTCATAACTAACAAACATTGCGGATAAGTCCATACGTTCTCAAGGACTGAAGGATTAAGCGGATCAGTGAACGAAATATCACATGCTTCAACGGCGAAGTTTTCATAGTGCTACGCTATTAGCGTAAGCATTCTTTTGTTCACGGGGTACCATTTAGTGTCTAGACTTTAGAAGTTAATTATAGCTACAATTGGATCACACAACTTTTCAGATGCACTTGCAGGCCATGTGATATTTCACTTGCTTCAGGACTGAAATGTGTGTGCAGTTACATATATTGATAGAATATCGGCGATGTCTGAATTGTGTAAAGATTAATTTTTGAACTGCATGGGGATTTTTGTTTAAGGAGTGTCCTTGAATACAACATGCTATACATGTTTCATTTGCGGTTAACCTCACTAATTTGATTCAGTCCTACTATTATCATCAATCATCAATTACGGAGAATTCTCTTCCGAATAGGGGTCTTACTTTAGTCATGGAGAGAAAATTGCGTCGGCGTAGTTTACTGATCAAGCAAGTACGAATCGTGATTGGTCAGTATTTAGAATACGTCTGGCTATAATCAGTACATTACTACTATTATCGTTACTGTTAGCATTTCAAAGGCACACCATACGAGTGGGCCTTCAGAAATATCCTTTTCTATATCGTATTTGGAGCACTCTATAACCCATAACTTAAAGACACTATCAGTGATTCACCAGAAAGAGCCAAATATTTTAAATTTGCAGGAATAGCTTAAAAGTGAAGAATAAGTCTGTAGAATTCTGATAAGTTATTTTTTCCAAGCAAAATATTGATAGAAAAGGAAAACAACGGCAGTGTCCAAAAGCTTCCAAAGTTTTGAATCTCAATTGAATTACGTGTTGTAGTAAGTGTCCGTACGGACAGTAGTGATTGAAATGTCCGATTTTGTCCTTATTAGGCTCCTTTTGGTCCCATAACTTGTGGGGTATGTTACGATACCTAAACTTGTTACAAACATACAAAATCTGATTTTTGATGTTTTTTTTTTCGATTTTCTGGTTGAGCAAATCCCTGATAGTGCCTTTAATTTTTATGTTCCATATAATTACAATGATATTGATAGTAAATATATTAATAATTGCCCATGAAGGTCCGTTTTTTGGTCCTCAACCTTTATTGTGAGATAACATGGCAAACCGCAGGGAAAACCCCTGTGTGTTATCAGTTTTTGCGGTGTGGCAGGAGATATAGTCCTCTGGACTCAACATCCGCCTTCAAACGGTGAAGAATAGGGCACTTGATTCAGTTGATCTTTACGCAACATTAGTTTCAAAGCTTTATTATTCCGTCTATATCCCTTTTACCAAACCCAATACATACATTTACAACAGTACAACCCGGGTCTCTAGGTTTTATAGTTCACCGGACTCATATTTACCTACAACGGTAAAGAATAGGGCACTTCGATTTATTCGCCGCTTCACGAAACATTAGTTGTTTTATTTTGGTTTTGTCATAATAACAGGATACTTTAGAACCCTGCAAATTTTAAAAGGCATACAATATTCATGTTAATAATCTGTTAGCGAAATACGTACTGACTCTCATCATGGGACAAACTATAGACATAGCATTGTCCGAAACGTCAATATGGCCGTGAGCTTATTGGTAACATGGATTGCCCCCATCAGTTTTCATTTCTGTTTTTAAATTAATTGGGTAATTAATTTATTGTAATAGCATCATCATCACAAAATATGATTTTACTTCCTGAAAAGTGAAAAATTACAGTCAAAAATATCCATGGATATGTCCATGAAGTTGTGACAAAAAGTTTTGAATACATGATCTTATGTTGAATGATTTGACAAGGATAAGGCTGAGGATCGCGAAATGCCTCTTTAAAAAGACCAAACCTGTCAGCTGCATCTTCCAGGCATATCAAAAAGTCTTGTGCATTCTCCTAGTAAAGCTTTAGTGATTTTTTTTGGTATTGAACCCGGTGAGCATCTTCCACCTGGAGCTGACTCCTCGTGGGTTAAATGGCAATGTTTCAGCAGATTGAGAACCAGTGTGAAAACAGAGTTCCGTATTATTTACCGTTGTAGCCGGACTATAAGCACGGCGGACTAAAATTACTTACACCGGAATTGGTGGATCTTGTTCGTTCGTGCAAGTCCAAAATCACAGTGGAAGATCCGTCTTTAACCAGCTGATAGTTTCATCATCCAGGTTGATCAGGCCTGGATCAGGCCTGGTGGATCTAATGTTTCTTTGCAAAGTGGAGCTACCTGGAAGCAGATACTGCTTGTGGTTGTGGAACAGCATCACAGACAATGGAACAAATCTTGGTCTGCTCACTGTTGGAGCAACCATGCACGGACAAGTACCTTGCCGGATTGCCCAATTAATGTCAAAGCATTTGAAGCTAAGATTATCTCATTCAATTGATGGCATTAATGTCAAAGTACAAGAAGTCAAGGTTATCATTTAATTGATGACATTAGTTTCAAAGCATTAGTAGCTAAGGTTATCTCATTCAATAAATAACACCGGGAAATAACATTAATGTCAAAGCATTAGAAGCTAAGGTTATCTTATTCAATAAATAACATTAATGCCATCATTGAATGGGAGAACCTTAGCTTCAAAGTTTTAGGAGCTAAGGTTATATCATTCAATTGATAACATTAATTTCAAAGCATCAGAAAATAAGGTAATGGGGGGCGGCATGTGGATTTTGTTTTTCGCGCCCCATGTTTATTGGCCACGCTAAATTGTATTTGCCCAAGATATTATGCAATTGCCTAATCATCAGTTGCGCATATTTTGGAGGGGAAAACATCAAATCGGCCACTGCGTTTGTATTCTGATTTATAAGCATTCTGGTGATGCTATCGAAAATTGGTTTTGTCCCTTAACACTTAACTGCATAAGGGGGTGGTCCTAGGGCCCATGTTTTGTTTTTCGGCGGGCGTTTTTTAATGATGCAATATATTTGGTTTATATTTTTGTATTTGTAACTTTTAGTTGCGCTTGCATGGGTGCAAAAAAAATTAAATCCATCGCGGCGTTTTTGCGTTAATTAGCATGGGTCCCTAGGAGCCCCCCCCCCCCCTTATGCACTAACGGAAGTGCCCATGACAAAAATGACAAATCTTAATAGAGTTACTGTGATTCTGATTTTCATAATGCATACACCTAGTTACATAAACAAAGTAAATAATTAATCAAAAAATTCATGGAAAGTATAGTCGGCCATTGGTGCCATAATATTTTATATACATCATATAGCGGTTTACTGTAGGAACCTATAGTAAATTATACAAGTAAACCTAAAAATATAAAATGGCATGAAACATTTATGTTTGTGCCTAATATGGTAAATATAGTTCATTCTTTACCAATTAAAGCAATCAGCAAACGTCTAGGTGAATAGTGTCACAGAAAATGCAGAACGAATTAGTATCTTTTTTCGCACATTTTAAAAATCAATGTTTTGCCCCTAGTTTTCTTACTGAACAATTTTTTTCAGTTTTGATTTCTTTATTTTTGATGTCTTTGAATCCATCTAACATGTGGTGGATTTCATCTAAAAAAAAAAAAAAAAAAAAAAAAAAAAAAAAAAAAAAAAAAAAAAAAAAAAAAAAAAAAAAAAAAAAAAAAAAAAAAAAAAAAAAAAAAAAAAAAAAAAAAAAAAAAAAAAAAAAAAAAAAATATTTATTACAGCAATGTAAATGTATTTACATGTATGTTGTCCTATTATGAGCCAATTGTTATGGCAAAAGTCCTTCGGGAAAATGGTTTTCATTTTTTCAGCGGGGAATTTCGTGCTCGACATTAATATCGGTTTTTGGCTCACCATTTTACACCCGTACAACCGATTTGAATTTTGTTCCTGTTATGTGGTTAATGTACAACTTCAATGAACGGAGTTATGCTAAAAAAATCCATCGACAAAGTGGTTTTCAAAGGGTGTTCCACAGGAGCCATCCCCCCCCCCCTCTTGTTCACCCACGGGAGTGCACAAGACCATATACACTTAAGTGTTAACCACCTGGAATATTTAATGTATTGATATTCTGAAATGATGGTAGATATCTCCTCAGGTTATTTAGTGATAATTATGCAGTATAAACCTTGACACGTGAGTCGTAATAAAGTTCCTAATATTAAACAAGATCGTGCACAGAATTACGTTTTAAAAATTGCCCATATTGTCTGAGACAAAAGGTATAGGTGACCATGTATGCGTTATGTGGTGTTTTGTTAACAATTTCACGTTGACAGTAGCTGGTCCCGTGTTATTTTAAATACCTTGAGGGTACATAATATAACTAGCTTTCGTTGTCGCGTTTTTGCTTTGATAACAATTACAGTTCTTATAATCGAGGAGGGAGATGATTAAATCATGTTTACATTAATGTCAGTCCTAGTCTTAGGTCAGTGGCTTCTCAGATGGCATGTCAAAAGCCCGTTCAAAGCCACTATGTGTTATAGCCTGCCCAGCATCTACCACAGTTAGATTCGGACTGATTACTCAACCTTGACAATATTTTGACAAATTAATATTTTTGGGACTATTGTTATGATATAGGATTAGTGTCCTCTGATAGTTCTCAAACCTTTTTCGATATATAGAGGGTGCCATCCACTTCTCAAGCGTAACCAAATTTTAATTAGCGATAAGAGAATTTCTAATCACGCAACCAACAATAACATGATAGTCAGATTCCTATACTTTTGACTCTATTACAACGCGAAATAAACCTAAAAATAAATAAAATGTAACTTCTTAATTTTCAAATTCAATCTCGTAAATGATAGAGTGTATGGTTAAGATTTCTTGTCGTAACAGTATTTTATTGCTCTGCAATTTATTTAACGTATCGGATTCTATTACATCACAATATCAAATAAAATACTAATTTACTTGAGCTAATGATAAGGGAAATAACCAATTACAAGCGGTAGGTCTATTGGGTGAAGGACCCGTCTTAATTATTAGAATGCTTAATCAGTGGTGGATCGGGATTTTGATATGTGATGACTAAGGGAATATAAATGACCCTTCTTAATTACGAGTTGTAGGCGGGATTGATTTCATCCTGGAGTGGAGGGCAACCAATAACTAAATTGATCTCGTGTTCTCAGTAATAAAGAAATTAACCACACGTATGCAGGAAAAGCACTCAAATTGATCATCTACGACGCCATTACTGGGCTTTCATACTTTCTCACTTGCTCTTGCTATCTTATACTTTGATTTTTATACTTGCAGAAAAATTAATCTATGAACAAATTCGATTTTTATACAAAAGTCATTGACGAAAAGAAATTGCGAGATAATCATCGACATTAAAGTCGCGGAAGGAAGGAATTGTTATAATATGCAGAAAAAGTAAAAATACAGATAAGATAAAAACTTCACATACCGAGAGGGTGCGTCGTTCTTGAAATCACTTCAAAAAATCATCAAACATCATACAAGATGGGGTAATCAGATGTTCAATATAATGGAGCTGCCCAGCTCTGTCTAAAGGAACTATTTGAGATACAATAAATATATCATCAGTGAGCGCAAAACCGATAGATCATTGTATTGTTTGTTGCTTTACCGTTTTGGTTGTATGGCTATGTGCGGAATGGAACATTACGGCATTTATTATTACCACATTTCAGTGACCACCAAATATATAGCATGTCTTACATGTGATGAAAAGTAGAATAACCAGAAAAAGTACTTGAGACAAAAAAAAAGTTATTAATCGTGGGAGTACTAAGCTAATTGGACCTATCTATGTAGAAGAATCCAGGCGCTTGCAGTTCCAGAATTAAATAAAAGATAATATCCAGACGTCGTTTGAGAGTAGTACGATAACACAGACTTCATATGTAATTGATGTCTTTATCAATAACCGTGAGCTGTTCAATTCCATCTCCAACTATTGAAAGTATCTTTATCAACAACCCAGGGGGCCCGAAACAAAATCGCAAGTGTTAGAAGTAGGCTACTTAACCTCAGGTTCCACACGCTTAAACGTACATTTTAAAAGAAAAACAGACAAGTTTGAAAATCCAATCGCTTTTATACGGTTAAAAGAAAGCAGTGGCTCTTACAAGAACGACCACCACAGAGCAGTGATAGCTATGAATGTCCACTTAAAAGTGATCAAGTTAAAGCTGAGATGGTTTACAGAGGAGATTTTCTTGCAACTGCCTCCTAGTCTGTAATTCACAAGTGTATTTGTCTTGGTTTATTGCTGCATGAAGCGAAATGCTTAAAGGACGCATGTGATTCTAGATGCTTATACAAAATTGCATACCTTTAAATGTGCAATTCAAGAAATTGTTTAATAGGTCTAAAGAAAATACCGGTAATTCCCAAAGTTTCAAAAGGAAAGTAAATCGTTAAGAGTCACAAATCAAGAACCGATATGTGTATATAATTTGTGGTAAGAATTGTCAGCATAGGCTTTGCCAGGATTTTGAATTTATACTATGTTATCAATGCTACATCAAAAGTAAGAGTGCCAAAGGTTTTGTAACCTCTGCTCGTATGTTGCTAAATGAATTTAATCAAGCGAAAAGTCACTACCTTGTTCATGAATACTGCACTTGTAGAAAATAAGCAAAACAAAGCCATGCTCATGTGAGAGATATAATTCCATACTATTTAAAACCTTTCAATTTCCTATTCTTGGGTTTTGCCGAAGACAGCCGGTAGACATGTCTCTTTTTTGTGAGGATTGTTCTTACGTCATCTTCGCCATTCGTCAAGGATAGTGTCTGTTGAAATGGAAAGCCCTGCGAACGTATGCTTTCAAAAGACCTGTTGAGAAAAGAAAAGGCCTCCTAGATATTATTATTCCTCAAGAACACATATCTAAAAAAATTAGAATTGTCCCAAATGTGTTCCTCTTTGAAAGATTACCAATTTGGACTGCACTGGAATTGAATTTGAAATCCTTAAGCTTACCCTTGTCACGCTTCTGTGATTTCATTTTAGGGTTATTGAACGAACAAAATGTATCGTAGTTTAAGAAGTTTCTTTACAAGTGTTACACATCATATTTTATGATATTATGATTTGCATGTACTTGTACATGGGTGTTGAAAAGCAACATAATAATAATGTACTTTCTTCTCCTAATGCCGCTGTCGCGCATAGGTACGAATGAGAAATGCTTATGGATACATTTTGTTTATCCATTGGGAATCCATTGAAATGCGTTTCATGTCCTTTTTATCCTTTGGATGGATGTTCCCCATCAGGATACCATGATAAAGGGATGGAGAGCGCCGTTTGTTTTGTGTGGCCTAAATGCAATAGCGATGTACATGCACAACGGTATACAGCCTTGTTAAACAATGGTAATTGTATGTGAGTGCCGTCAAAATCAATTTAATCTGTACTCGCAAATTTAGTTGCCGTAGGATTCTTTTTTGTGCTAATGTAAAACGTTTGTACATATATTCTCATAACAAAAAAATGACAAACTGGGAACAGGTAAAGCTATATAGGAATTGCAAAATATGGGGTACTTTCTCAATTTCAAATAAAAAAATATGGCAAAAGAAATAGTGTATAAAATGAAAGCCGAGCCTTCTCATCAACGAAATAAAGAAATTCCTATGGTTATATGTTACTTTCTATGGTAGATATAGCGATGTATTTCAACTAATGAGAGGAACTAAAAATATCTAAATTTTATGTTAATCATGCTTAGAGGTTAAAACCGTGCAGCTAATGTTTTGGGCTGATTGATTTGGATCGGAGATATTGTTTTGGTTCGAGGAAAATTCCGATGTATGCCGTTACTATTTACTCTTTGAACAATAATAGTCCAGGACCATAAGACAGAGAATGGTATAGCGATATTTATTGTTTTTGTGTACAGCTCCCTTCCGAAACTCTATTGATTTAAGCATTTTGTACGTCTGAAGTTGCGGATCTTTTAATACGTAGGTTGCTGGTTCGACATTCACTCAAACCATTTTATACTTTAGTACTATGTTTTCGAAGAAACAGATATATAGAGAGGAAAATGGAAATTAGTACCAACGAACATGATGTTATTTACCAAGTTATTGGCTGTAAACGCAAGCCTACTGGTTCCGAGCACTCTACGCCATTTATCAATCATAGCCAATGTCTATCGTCAATGATTTGAGCACCTTACGTCATTTGAGCACCTTAAGTCAATACGTCATTCATCAATCGCAGTCACGGTTTATTGGCCAATGTGTGGAACAAGTATCGTAACACTGCGTTAACCATCCCCACCTGATACCTGTCGTGAGCTGGTTGAGTATTTCTAGAAATACTGAAGTGAAGTACCCACTTTTCATAATTTTTCCCAGAAGAAACTACAACTCCCTTCGTGATGAATAAGGTGTCATATGGAAGGAAATCAAATTTAAAAAATTCTCACGTTCACGTTAGATTTTGCAGATTGAGTGCTTTTATTTCAAATAATAGCTATTTTAAATTTTTCCCTAAATAATGTTTTCCAAAATATATTTTTTTCTAAAGAATTAAACACTTGATTTTAAAAGGCCAACGTGAGATTTTAGGTATTTTGTTTATGCACACATCCCTGGAGTTTCAACTTTAAAGCACCTTCCATTAAGCCTGGGAAAAATTATTGAATGAAAAAATTAAGGGAATATTTAAAAAAATAAAGGAAAACACTAAAACAAATCGTACTGTCTTGAAACTACTCAAATACGTGGAAGAAAGTGCAATCCTTACCATAGTCAAGTTTGGACTAAATTCATTTAGGGGATTTGATTTTGATTTTAGCCCATTTTATCCGATGACCCTACCTTAAAATGAATTTAACGTTATTGCGGTAACTGCGGAACGCAACTCACCACAACTCATATGCAGTGAAGTATGAACGAACCTTTGGTCCCAAGTAAAGAGGGCTGTGATTGGAAAATGCAACATTGCTCGCTAATAGAATGCAGTCTCAGACTGTAGGATAAAGCGCGGTCCCTTTCCCGTCCCCAAATATAATATTCCCCCAAATATTTCATTTATTCCATATCAAGCTATTTATTCAAATTAGAAAAGAGTAATCGGAATTCTTGTTCAATGAAAACTTCTACAAAATTTCGATTTTATGCAAACATTCAAACGCATTGGCTTGTATGATATTGTTGATAATATACATAGTTATTGATTCATTTCATTTACAATCAATCGCAAGCTCCAACCACTTAACACGCGAACATAAACATTTTCCGGAAATGCAATTTCGTACTCCTGTCTCAAAACGAACAAAAATGGCATTAAGTGACTTACGTGTCTCGCCATAATTTCATTGACCTATTTAAAAGCGAAATGTAAGAATTGATTTCTACCCCCATTTCCGTAAAAATCGTTTCTACGTAGTGAACAACATTGAAAATGTAATGTAACGAAAGTTATTTAACAAGTATGATGTAAATGTTGTAAATCCTTCAGAAAAATCATTCTTGATAGATTACCGGGATCTTTGGAACATGTGTGGTGCAAACCTCGCCTACCAAAGGATGGGGGGTTACTACTCCTCTAGATTTTTGTACCCTACGAAATCCCCATTTTCTTGTGGCAAATGATTTAATGTCATTGTCAATTGATATTTTACCCTCCTTTTCATGCAAAAACAAGCACCCACTGCGGTACAGGTTTACAGGGTTATCCTAAAGCGATGAAAAGGGGTCCCCCTTTTTTTATCTGGACATCAGAATACCACATATATTTGTTTTGGATACCAATGGATAGCTATACAGTGTGAGTCAAAAAAAACCCTACATTCAGAAAAAAAAAATAATTAAAATAGTTAAGAATTGTTTTTGCTCAAATGTTTGCTATGGTTATAAAGAAGGATAAACAGGCTTTCAGAAAACGTTTATTTGGTGTCATTTAGACTTTGGAGAAAGAAGTTACGCCTATTTTGCTGGGAGACTTCAAAATTGTGTTTGGCCGATTTTGAGCCAAACAAAGATCCATCGCTTACATAAAGTAACATGGTCTTCAGCAGTGATTTGAGTACAAACATTTAACACCAAATTAATAGAAGGTGGGAGAGTAATTGAAGGATTATAAAAATAATATCCCAGAGATTACAAAAGAAAATGCTAAGTAAAAAATGTTCAAATTCCTAAATAAGAAATTCAAGATAGCTGGTGTAATTTGGTAAAAAAAAAAAAAAAAAAAATAGTCCTCCTCTTTCCATACCAAAAATGAGTACCAATATGCCTAGTATTACATCATAATAACATCATAAAGATCGCATGCCAGCAATTGTCAATTTCCATAGACCCACGGTGCAGAATTTAATTTTTCACCAAAAAAAAAGGGAAATCAGATTTCCATGCGGGGTTTGGCTCTAAATGATGGCAAATTAGATTTACATTCACAAAGCGTTTGAGTGTCATAATAATGCTTCGAGCCGGTAAAATCGGCCGATCTAAGGTTTATTTGCAGAAGTGGGGCTACCTGGAAGCAGATCAAGACACCTCCTGTGCAACAATGCATGGACTTTGCGGAATTCAGTGAAGCAGCCAGATGTTGTACCCACCTCTGGCTGGATCATATTTGAGAACTGTGTTTGGACACGATAAGAAGAACAAATAAAATTGCAAAATTGTTTTAGGGGAATTTAGGCCATATCCAGTATTTTTCTAAATTCCTTGACTTATGACCTCATAGTGATGGCCTAATAGGAATGTTTATACATAATTTGATACCAATGGAAAGAACAAACTTCAAGTTATCCTATGCTACCAAATTATAGGAATCAAATTTTGAATAAATTTGGTATATCAACTATGGTATTTTGGTATGGGGTAATGCATCAAGAATATATTTAGATAAAATATTCAAACTCCAAAAAAGGGCGTTGAGAACAATCTCCAATAGCCACTATCGAGCTCATTCAAGTCCCCTCTTTTCTCGTTTTAATGTATTAAATGTATTCGATACTTATAAACTTAATTTGGGTCTCTTTATGTACAAACATAACAATGATGAACTACCCCAAACTTTTGACAAATATTTTATAAAACACTCTGAGATACACAGACACAAATACAAGGAATGCTCAAAATTATGTTTTGTGTAATGCAAAAAAAGACGTTCTCTCAAAAATCAGTCTGGAGTGCAGGCCCAATCTTGTGGAACAAAATTGAAAAAGCTATCATACATTCAAAATCCACTAAACACTTTCGGGATCAATTCAAACATAATATTTTGTCACGCTATGATAATAATTAAATTAGATTATGTTTTTAAATCTTTTTTGAGCTCTAACTTCTATTCGATATCAGTTGCATTTTGTAAAATTCATATACAATTGTAATCTTGGAGCATGTTCTTCTCTTGTGTTGTTTGTAAGTCAGATTGTTAGTTTTGTATAATGTATTTCAATATGTAATTGTGTAACTTTGTTAGACAGGGGTCTAGATATGTTCGAGCCTTATTGGCCTTTACTAGCCTCCCCCATTTCACATGTCTCGTTTGTTGTTTATTTATGTTATGTGGATGGAAATATATTTGATTGATTGATTGATTGATTGATGATTGGTTTGTTGTCACCAAATATAGCTCAGGTAGACGAGGGTTAAATTAAACATGAACTGTCTTTCAAAAAGTCATGGCGGGAGGGGATGAATGATAAGGGTATATTTTAGGCATGGGCCCTCTAAATATTTGAATGTGAAACTGAACTGCAACTCTATTAATAGTCTCATATTTTGATGCAATACCTCATTAACTTATGTAAGTCGTCTCTTGGTATTTTATATTAATGTGGTACATAATCATACACAATCCCTTTAACCAATCATTCGACACCAAATATCTTAAATACCCTTTTAATGCATGATTCCAAAATATCCCTATGTAACATTCTCTATTACGTAATCAACATAGGCCTACCATTATATAGTTAATGTAGTGTACCAAACTATTGTACCAACATACCCACTTCTTACCAAGCATTGTATCTTAATCTCCTTTGATTAACCGTTCCATAAAAAAAACAACATATATCATAGCACTATCTCAACGTGCCCCTTAAATGTACCAACACACCGTACCATACCAAAACTCAATATATCCCTTTAATCTAGTATACCATACCATTATCATAGCATGCCCCTTTATTGAACAATACCAGCAATGTCGCACACATAGCTACACTGCGTCAATCCCTCCCAAACAATACAAATTTCATCCAGTACTTCGAACAGCATCCCTTACCATGTGAAGACAATCTATCACCCCCAAGACATCAACTTCTGGTGTAACAAGACTAGGACAATACAAACCCACCAAGATGAAAAACACATGACCCGTGTACGTAAAATAAGGTGTTCCACTGCAGCAGGTTCTTCTGTATTTCCTGTGTACAACACTCACTTCAATTTTATATACATCCAACATATATATCACGGTCCATAAATGCCTGATTACATCCCAGTTGGCACTTTTCAGCTGCATTGGGCGGAAATAACAAAAATAAGGGCTTCCGCCCACAAATACAGTTTTTAGTCGAAATAACTTGGATTGGGTCAAATGAAACCTGCACAAGCCAATTGGTGAGATTTGAAGCGGGTGAGTATTTCTTTCATATGCTGCGGTATAATAATTTATGACTGCATAATTATAAATACTAAGTTTTTATTATAAACATGTAATAACTCAAATTGGACCGGATTAATGTAAAACTCACTTATTCTGAGTTTAGTAAGAAAGTAAGAACTTTGTTTCATAAAGATATTGTTTCAGGTTTTAGACGTCAGGTATTGATCGAAAAATATGTTCACCTCTAACCTGTGGATTTTAAGGCTACGTACGCATTATGCTCCATATTCTCTGAACATTATTAGATAGCATTATCTCGAAAGATACTCTGTTACATAACATTTATCAATTACAAGAAAGTAAGGAGTACCCTTAAGTTAAATAACTTCCCGTGTTCTCATGTTAAGTACAAGGTAGGTTAACGCATAATTGTACTTATGGTGTGCGATTAATCACACATGAACTAGCTGTTGCTGAAATTAAGTTAGCGTTAATAGTTAGAGAATAAAAGATGCATGATATTTTTGTTTGGCCATCTTAGATGGTGTCATCATAATGGATGGGCATTTCCATATTTTGGGGGTGGATGCCGGCGTCGTACCACATTAAATAGGGATGACCCTTCATTATGACACCATCTGAGATGGTCAAACAAAAAGTCATTTTGTTCTCAGTCTTATTTAGTGTTGTGTAATGTTTGCTTCTTTGTTACATCATTCTGATTGCATTTCACATGTTTAAAAAATGCAACACTCTTGAAAACCAAATGTTTCAATCAAACGGAGCTAAAGTCATCGCATGGTGACGACCGCGACCGTAAATGGACATTTGCGTACAACGTGGAACTGAATGTGAGAAATAAATGCCCGTTTACGCGTGTAGAATATTCTGCACGCATAATCCATCTATTACCCAGTAATAAACCACGCCCACTGATAAAAATGCAAAATCTAAAATCCAATTTCCGTTTTGTTTGTTGGCTTTTTGTGTGTTGTTATTACTGATTTGACCCAAAATGAAGGTCATCATTTTTTGGTTCAAAAATGAATCAACGGTAAGTGATATTATTCAAGAGACAAAGACCAATAATGGGGAAATGGTTATAAATAAGTTAAAACGGAGTGAAAGATAAAAAAAACTCGGTTTTTTTTTATTGATTTAGGGAACTCAATCTTTCATTAGCGAGGCTGAATTTTCTATAAGAAATTCAAGATCTGTCGAATATGATCTGCAAAAGGACTCGACGAACTCTTAAAGGCACTAGGAAATGTAGCAACTGTGACATAATCTAATTACGTCCAAAGACAGGATGGATTAGAAGGAAATCATGTTTTATGCCCTGTCGAGACCAAGCCTCAAGAGGTCCATGTAAATATTCATGCAGTGAAACTGAAACTTAAATGGGTTTCAGAAACATAGGAGATTAAATTCCTTAACCAAGAAATTCGAATCACATTAAAATTTGGGAGGACATAAGATGGCCGTTGGCTTTTAAAGAAAATCAAGATATGTGCTTTTCTGCATTGAAGTGAATGGGTAATCGCTGAACATGGACAGGGTAGTCATCTTGGATGTTGACCGGGATTTTTGCGAGGGACATGGGGGCTATTTTTTTTCTAAATAGGTCCATAGAAGCCAAATCAATCATTAAACCTTACTAGCCAAAGAATGGTCATGGAATTGAGGTTGTGGACCTAACAAGGGTTATGTTGTAATTTTCAGGAGAGTACGAGTCACATAGCGACCTTCGGTAGACAACTTCTGGTGACGCCCCTAAATATGATGCAAGATATGATTTCACTTGTTTGCCAGTGATATTTATTATGTTTATTTAAAAATGAAAACACAAAATGTCATCAATAGCATGTTTCGTGGTGTTCTAGTCCAGGTATCATACAATTGCAAGCGCCAAAGATTAAAATTTTAATTCCATAGCTGAATAATATTGGACACAGCCCATGGGATTGCGTGGTGGATTGAGAGAGCCAGAGTCACATTAAGACGAATAAACGTGTGTGACTATTTGTTATGTTGTGTAAACTATATTTTAAAAAAATAAGCTTTTGGGCCATTCTGATTTTTTACTAACAAAATCGGCTAAACATGTATATTTCCGTGTAAAAAGCACACAAAAATCTGACTTTCCCCTATTAAGTTATCTGTGCTTTTGACAAAGTAAAATGACAAATGGTCGAAAGAATTCAAAACGGCTTACACAAACGCTCACTACATTTATGGATTACCTTACGTTTATTCTTAATGATCGTAATGTAAATGATGCATTGATAACTTATTGTTGAGCTACAGAAAGAAAACCTATAGACTATATTTTTTCTCAAAATGGCGGCTATAAGAAGAGATCAAGACACCTGTCATTTCCGTTAATAATAGTTTTGAAGCCTTTAACTGTATTGTGATGGGTAACATGTTCAAAATAATGTTTATTATGTAGATGCATATGACCATGCCTTCGTACATAAGTTAATGAAAGTCCTTCCCGTGGAGAAAGGTCCATAGGGCGGCGCCTATCTTCGTTTCCAATCATGCATGATTCCCTTTCATTGTTCCGAACAGTCATTAGTCCAAAGGGTCGTTAGTAAGGGTCATTAGTCGATTCGAGCATCAGGTTCATTGGTCCGAAGGGTCCTTAGTCCGAATCGAGCATAAGGTTCATTGGTCCCTAGCATCATTAGTCCGAATTTGGGTGAACTACAAGACATAATGAACCTTACACAAGAAGTATTTTGAACCAGTATCATGACAGCTGCGAGTTGAATGAAAGCGACTGCAAGCTCAAGAAAATAAATTGTCTTAGCTTAATCCCCAAAACACTGATTTTTAGAATGGCTGCTTCTGATTAAAATGATTTCTGTTGATCTTGTAGTTATAATTCTGTTTGAATGATTCAATTCATTGTTATTGATCTTCTTTAATAAACGTTGGGATTTGCTTAGAGAATGATAGAATATTTTAAATGTGGTTTAATGGTGAAATATTTACTAGCTCATTGAACCTTAGACTATTTCTGATTGGCTAAGGATACTCTTTTCTTTCATTTTGTATATAAAGACATTTGTAAACTTATTATTACAACCTCAACAATAAAACTAATCACCTTTCTATTGATTTCAACAAGCAACAATAAACAAGTTAAACCTTAACTGTTCATTTATAGCTTGATACCTAATTAATGTAATCAAAATACCGTTACCCAAAAAGCTTGGGAATATTAAATACAAAATTAAATATTAAATTCTACGGCCCAAATATCTCAACTTATGGATAATTTGCCGGAAGCGATAAAGGTTCTATTATACCATACCCTCAGTTTAAGTTCAGAAAACATATTTGGACAGTGATGTTCGATGTTTTTATAGTGGATAAATATAGCTCTATGGCGTGAATGTATTCATATACTCCTTATTGTTCTCTTCTTTACGTCAGATACCTTAATGAGACATAATAGAGTGCATTTCACCAAATTATATTTCACATTACGCTCAAACAGTTTCGTCCGTTTAAATGATCTCTCAGACAATATTCACAGACGTGAATGTTCATTTTAATGAGGAACGTTAATATTATAGACCATTTTAATGGGATATCCCACGCCTTTGTTTAGCTTTAGCTTTTCTTCTCGAAAACTCTTTAACAAAGGATTTTTGAGTTTTACACTTCTGAAGTTTTAAGAAATTCTGAAACCAACAATGAATCTAAACCAAAATTTTGGTTTGAAAAATACAAAAATATTTCTTAAAGCATAGCATAATGGTTAATAACTTGAAAAACTAAGTTTCTCAGCGAAAACCAAAGATTCTTTAATATCCACTGCTAACGTTAAATGCCAGTACAATTTGAAAAGCTTGGTGCTTCGATCGAAATAACAAGTTTATAATTGCTAAGTTAATTCTTTTGTTTTTCGTTTGAAAATATTTTTTTCGAAATAATATATCCATTAAAAGAACTTAGTTTTTTAGATTGGCAAGAGAACAATTTTTCAATCGATGATCTCTCTTTTTTTTCAAATATCTTTGAGAATCGAACAACTTAATTTTTCAATAAAAAAAAGCAAAGTTCTCGGTTGATAACACAATAAACTTGAAAAGGCATTTTTTCCGGATTTTCAGTCGAAAAGCTTGGAGTTTTTCGAGTTATTTGACATTCAATGTACCATAGCATAGAAAGAATGGGTACTTTCCCCAAAGTACACAATTGCAAGAAGATATGTGGCGTCGATGTGAATTTCCTACGAGACGATGAACTATGTTACTTCAAATAACATTATGTAATGTAAAAAACATTATGCACGATGTTATTTTGTGGACAGATTTATGTACAAATTGGTTGAACGGACGGATGGTGTTATAGTAAGAAGTGAATCCGAGCGATCAAATGTAGTAATTTTCCATCCAGACTTAGTATTGAGACTCAGTTCACATACAGTATGTATAGTTCTGCTCATCATTTAATGCATGTAATCGACCCATCATTGTTGACTCCAGTTCAGAGTTGTGGTTAAAATAAATTATCAGTTTTCCATGAATTTCCAAATCAAACTGACCTTTGAATGCTCCTGCAAGCATTAATATCTCGCGATCCTCCAATCCGATCGCGAGGATACTTCGAATTCAAAACATTGGCAGCTGACCTGATCTGACCAGAGATGGCGCTATACCATATTGCCATACACGACCAGATATAGACTGTCCCACAGTCTCGGCTTTGTCCTCGGATTCAGGGCACAGTAGGTTCAATTAACATAAAATCAAACTTATTTATTTATTTGGAATTGCAATCACCAACACGATACATCCAATGTATATACAAAACAAATAAAAAAACTAAAATCCTAAAAATAAATCAGGCTGAGCCAGCCCTGCACCCTTGGGCAACGGTCCTTTTAAAGAGGCACTGGCACATTTGAAAAATAGTGCGCCCTCAAGATTTTTTTAAAATCGATATTTTTGCATGGTTGTAAGGCTTTTATATACAAAAGCCCTCACCCGAAATGATTAAGACCAAATCAGCTTCCTTATGGGTAAACAGAACGATTTTATAATTTAACGTCGTAAATTCAGCAGACGACGAAAATGGCGTTTAACACAAGACACGCACGCCGTATGCATGTTTCCCACGCTATGTACACCGTTTGATCGGTCTATAACCTTTGTGGTTTTCATATCAGTGAGTACGAGTCAAAAATATTCATGTAATATACACATTTGTTGATTAAAGTTATGGAAAACTTAAAAGTTGGCCTACAAATTACCTGGATGTCTTTATCCTCATATCAATATATCCCTATCTGTTTTGGGGTATGTTATTTTTATGTGTAAAATATATCTCTGTTCTTCCAATGGCCTAGACTATCATTTGAGAGCAAATTGAAGAAATTTCATATTTTGTGAAAATGTGCCAGTGCCGCTTTAATACTGCGCTGCCATCTTTTTGACCCCAATGGCCTCCCATACGCCATCATACGAACCAGCTTGTCCACTGATTTAACAAAATTCAAAATACCACTCGTGGATTTGGTTGACTCAGAGATATTGTAGTCTTCATTACCAGTCGTTTATACCACAGACCCTGAGAGGGTCTAGACCAGATAGGGCCTATAAAACAGGAAGAAGTATAATTGAGGGTATATTCAACTCAGAACGTTATTTTATTCTATTTTATTCCTGCTCCATGCACAAAACACGTACAATGGCCTGAAATTCACAGTTGTTAAGGTATCTTCACTTGAGTTATTATGATATAAAAGATGAAATGGTATTAGACAAGCTACTGTGAGGAATGTTGCCGGGACACTGCCATAGCACTATTTAACATAGCTTCTCTTGGCAAGAATCAACTTGCCATTTGCTATTTGATAAAAAGTAAGTTCCTGACACCAAATACTTAATACGCCTGGCATTTTTTTCATTTTTTTTTCTTTTGAAGAATGAATGAGTGGTATATAACACTGTGTCAAAATCACATCACCCGTGTTAAAAAATCATTTTTGTCGATATATCTTTTCCTTGTTTTGCAAGATATTTAGCGTTTTCTCGCTAGCATATTGGTTCAGCCTCACCAATGGAGCCGTCCAATTCAGAATACACTGGGATGACACGTTACAATGCCGTCCAATCGGAAGTGGCCGGAATTACGTTGGTCGATCCAAAAACTTTCGATTGCGGCTTTGCCCTATCATGAATATTCAGAACTACGGAAGGACATTTGAGGTGTTTGGGAGTTATGTGATAGTATAGCCTATGATCGAAAGTATCGATCATCCTATATTGATTTAGAAATGCGAATCCCCTGGTAAACGGACTTTACCTTTATATGAGTATATCGGACACGTAGACATGTGCTCGCGTTGTTGTTTACATTGGATAATTAGATTAAGAGTAAACAAAAAACTAGGAATACTTCATACACATTTTTACGGCGAAGAAATAATCTGAGGAAAATCACCTGTTACCATTCACTTCAACATCAACTTCCAAAGCCTGAACACCATCAGAGTAGTGTCAACAACTAACACCCTACATTTGCATTGTAGAGAAGGGTAAATTTTAGACTTCTTCGGATGGAAAGACGGGGCACTACCTTCTACGAAATATGCCAAATGTCTTTCACCGACGCAGGCCCTTCGTTTAGAAAATCATGGATAAATAGTCAATTTAACATTGCATTTTTATTTCGCTGATTGAATGAGCCGTTACAGGAAAGTTTGATTCAGGACACGGCTTATTTACCGGACGTTCCTCGTGTGAAATACGTCTGTGTATTATCAGAAGCTTGTGTTGAGATTCATCTGCATTATATACCAGTGGTCATCTCGCTCCTGGAAGTTCACTGAGGTACCCTGTAATAATACATAACACGTTTTCCATCATTCATTTAGCTTATTTTTACACATGGCAACAAAATACAAAAATCATTTAGAATATAGAATATAGAGGAAAATATATAGAGTATTTTCCTCTACTCGTATACTTGGCCAAACTTAAATGTTTCATCCTCAGTGTGTCTAACAAATCCGCGTGAATATTGCAAATTGCAGCAGAGAGATCAAATACCAAATGATTTAAATACTAAATGAATGGAAATGGTATGAATGGCCAAGGAATGGATGTTGAAGACTTCCTAGTTATAATATGGACCATTTGATAGAAACAACAAACAAACACAAATAATCCACTCAAAATCAAACATGAGTTGCATCAAACACAATGTCATATATTATTGTGAACAGAGAAGATTTCCCTTATTTGTCAAAGACATGTTGGCTTTAAATGTTTAATATTTAATTGACAAGGTTATACTGGGTTAATTGAACCAAACTTAAGTGGTGAGGATAAAGAGACATGAGAAGAGAGATAAAAACAAGCACCTAAGCATGCCTTGATTATGTATTCATCAGTCAAACTTGGAACGGCTTAAATTGTGACTTACTTACGTAATCGCCTTTGTTATAAAAAAACAGTGAAGCAAATCAGATGGAATTTGAACAGTAGGTGGAGAAAAGGATAGGCCTTACAAATATCTCGCAACATTTCAACATTTTTAAAATAATTTTGAAATTATAGCCCGAACCATTTCTATTAATTTGGTATTTAATTCCTCAACTGCAATTTGCAATATTAACACGGATTTGTCAGACACACTGGAGTTAAAAACATTTAAGTTTGGCCAAGTCGCTAAGTTATTATTCTAAATATGAGTAGAGGAAATATTGTACAGACGATAAAAGACCGTGAATAAAACAATAACGACCAATATTTTAATAATTTATTTTTAAAAACCAAAGGCAGGATTAGTACCAGGATATTTTTGTAGTTGAAAGACATTTTATTCAACTTTTCAAGGTGGACCTGCTTTAACGAGCTAAGGCAAACTTGGAACGGGGTAATTTGACACCGGGTTACATTATTGCCTTTGTTTCAAAACTAGTGAACCGTATCAGACCAAAATTTGACAGGATGTACGAAACTAGTTTGTCATTCAGAAACTGTTATAAAATTTGAATAATTCTCACTAATTTTGAAGTTATAGTACCAAATGCGAGGATTGCATTTATTTTGAGACACTCTGTAGATTTGTATATTTTGGTAAAGAGGCATATTGTAAATATGACTCGGTTTGGAATCAAATGGACCGAAAATATGTGTTTATGTGAGACAGGACAAAGTGAATGATAACTGGATAAAAAGAGGTAAATAAAAAGGGGAAAAATTTGGCGGAAAAAATGTCGAAATTAAATTCTGTTAAAAAGGTGAACTTTTTTTCAAAGAGAGCTCTATTACAACTTTTACAATATTGAGGAGAATATTTTGTACAAATTTGGTAGCTATAGCTTGTACCGTTTCAAATGGTAAGCCGTAACCTAAGAAAATCAAAATCAACGTGTCTGGAAAAACAACACTAAAGACTAGAAACACTGTTTTAATATAATTATTTAAATAAGGTGACGTGCGTTTGTTTATTTAAACATGGGTCATACGAAAAAAAATGAATTACTACTGTATTTGGTGAAAAAAATCTATGATGAAACATCGTTCCTTTTTAAAATATGAGGTTTTGTATAGTAAAAATCTTTAAATATCGTCGGGCGAAAAACAAATAAAGTACATAACAAATGTCACCGGTTATTTTTCGCACCAGACTTTCATTCTCCAGCAAACTTGCCAGAACTTCGCAACAGAATAACGGCTGCCTTTGCAAGCATCCGACGGACAGGAATCCAGGTGTAGAAGTAATTATAGTCCAGTAATTATATAACGGTAAACAATAGGGCACTCGATTCAGTTGACATTAGTTTCACGCTTTATTCCGTTATCGTCTATGAAGCCCGGACTATGGCTCCAGTCGGACTATATCTGCTTTCACACCGGTGTAAAGAAACTGAGTGTCCCCCATGAGAGAGTGACCTAGCAAACCATAGCAACATGTACGGAATAAACCGTGACTTGTAGACGAGGCCATTTTGGGTACAGTGCTGAGACAAATGATGCATACAGCACTCAATGGAGAACACAATAGACGGGTGGATGGTAGGGCACTCAGTCACACGGACATTGTAGTATAGGACACCGGGACCCCGAGACACCCGATAATTATAATGCATAGGGTAAAATATGGACTTTCCGCTGCAAAATATAAAGTCCCCATCCAATAGAATCGTTTAAAGTTTTCGAATTCTGCAGGGATGCTTGTTTTTATGTTGCTTTTTCTTTTGAATCTTAAGTTTTGCATGAAGTATAACGTTAACTTTCAGAAGTTATAATGCTTCTCGCACTTGTTTTCATTCAAACGATGTCCGTAAGTAAACTCACGATGTATACGTGTAATTTCAAATTCAAACGGTACTCACATTAACTACACCATTGACGACCACTCAAGCAACAAATGCCTGTCATAATACACGCGACGTCCAAAACAAGAATCGCACATAGAAAACCTAATGTCAAAAATCTACGTCGATTTGAATTGATTGTTTATGTTTCAAATTGCACATTTCACCGAATGTTTTGTAATGGTCTCTATCAAAGTGCTCTCTGATTTTTTTTTTTTTTAAGAAACACACGACTTGAGCATTTCAGGAATAGCATCCAAATGAGTTTATGACATAGAAAAATGAAACATATTAGCAACTTACCCTCTTCTTATTCATTTAAGGGGAAAAGTGCACCAAAAATCATTTTTTTAAACTAAGAATGCTAAGGGCTTCAACTTTGGGGTATGTGACACCCAATATCAAAAAATGAGAAAAATGCAGAAATTTACCTAATTTGCATATTTAATTGGCGGCCATCTTGGATTTTCGGTGTCGGATTTCAAAAGGGCAAAGGTACGCAACCGTATATGCTAGAGACTTCATTTTTATTTTAAATGAAGGAGAAAAATTACTTTTTATTTTTATTACATAAAAAAATAAGTACTTAGAAAAAAAATCAAATTCCATAGTTTTGTTTGTTTTTCTTTGAATAGTAAAATATGTTATAGTAAATGGTCTTTGTTATTTCATTATTGTTAGCTATACCACTAGTGTAGTGACGTCATGGATACATGACCACATTAACAATAATACGCATTCATCTCTCAGCCTGGCTACCGTCCCATGCTTCCACACAATCTGTCAAAAATCACCCCAATATGACCTTGCAGCAAACTAGCTCGAATCCCATTCACACGAGTATCATGGAACGATTTTACGATGAATATGCGCTCCGATGACCAATTGCTGAGGTTGATTATGTCGGACAAAATTGCCTTAAGAGAAATACAATAGATTCGACTTTAAATCTGAAGAACAAAAAGGTAGTCCTCTAGATCTCAGTAGTAGATAACAATTGGCAGTCACGCGATCGGCAAGAAAAATGAAACGTTCGGGGATACATCAATAAAGGCATCAAAAGGTGAACGATTCGAGGACTAATTAATTATCAGCTCTCGGAATTTTAGCCCAAACTTGCAACTTCTGTAGATTTATGTCACCTAAGAGGTGGCAATCTAGGGGCAATTTACCCCAAAACAAGGCAGGGTCCACTCCGTGATTTTTTTCAAAAGTGCATTTAAATTGGAATAATCTGTCGGATCCCCTACAATCTGCCTACCGCCCTCATCACTGCATCGAATCTGCTTTTATGAAAGTACATGACGATATCATCTGTGAAATTGACTCCAAAAAAGATGGGAATCACGTGGCAACATTTCTGGTTCCCTCTCAGATGCTGTGATTGCCTATTTTGGACTGTCTCAAGGGTCAGTACAAGGACCACTTCTTTCACTTCTGGTCCAATTGGTGAAATGGTCGGGAAGTATGGAATCCAGTATCATTCGTATGCGGATGACTTTCAACGCTGCTTTCGATCCTCGCAAACTCGAAGATATGCTAAATTACTTCTCAAACTATCTGTCTGCATTGCTGACATCAAAACATAGTCGCAGTCACACCTTATTGCTTTAAAGGTCAATCGTTTCATCAATTGACCAGATTGGTTTAGAAACATTTCATAATTGTTTTTGTAATTCTATATTTTAGAATAACTCGTAAGTGGTTGTTTACATTGAAATGACAATCCTTTAAAGGCAAATGTTCAGGCGGTTTTGCTATGACTTTCTTGTGGGGCAGCTTCACTTAATTTACTACACGGAGTACATGACAACATTCAAGGTCGCGCGTAATTTGCAACCAGTCGTCGTAAGTAATGGTTTGATTTTTAGATTTAGGTGACAATTGTACATTAATTTACATTCGTGGAATTCAAATTAATAAGGTATATTTCATGAATAGCCGAATAGCCATTTCCCGTTGCTTTGCCGGTATTCTATACAGACTGTCCCAATAAAAAACTATACAATCAAACTAAAAATTATAAAAAATATAAACTGTGTATTTTTGTCAGATATTTTGACTTTATTTGTTAGACAAGATCCTAAGCTAAATCCTCGCTTTTATTCCATCCAAGTTGATGGACCCTAAGTGGAGATATTGTCAGTTGAACACAAAGGATAAAATACCACTTGGGCCAGTTTCATCTGAAGGTTCAAGAAACTAAAGGTATAAGGCGTGTAGCGTCATTATGGGATTAAACCCTTTTCAAACAAAAGAATATTGTACAGATCAGAGTGAATGTATTATCATGCATTGAACTAATCAATATATTTTTCAGTGAACGCACCAGAAATTATTATGTTGTGGGTGAAATGAGGGACTCACTCTCAGGGGGACAATAATCATGAAATTCATGGAAATTTGGTTAATTTGACTGCTGAAACTAATGTAACAGTCTACAAGTCTGTTGAGGGACAAATGTGTGGACAACGCTCTAATGTGGAGGGACAATGTACCCTTCCCCTATTCCCCACTGCCTCTAAGATGCCAGGGAGGAATATGATGAAGAAAGCAGTGTTCAACAAAGAGCAATAAAGGAAACAAAGGATGGTTGTGTTCAAAGGTCTCAGTTTACTTTCAAGAAGGGTGTTTTATGGTTCTACTTTCTGCTGAAACCTGGAGTAAAGCTAAGACAACAAGACTGTTTGGAATTGAATTTCCAATGCTACATGTATTAATTAGCAATTGCGACATTATAAAGTTAAAAAATTGTTATATCACAAGAAGCAGCACTTATACCTACTTTTTATTTTAATTTTCAATAAAGAATGTCTTGAAGGTGATTTTCAATGGCAAATTTGTTGATATCAGGATTGCAGAAACAGGTTTTTCAACTGTGTCAGATAATTAGCCATAACTCCTGAACCAGACCCCCAAATTACACCAACTAAAAATCTCATGAAAGCTGGAACACTCCTAAAAAGAATCAGAAAAACAAAAAAACAACCCAGTTGAGATGAACTGAAATTTTGACCAAAACAATTAATATTTGATTGTATAGTTTTTTTGGGGACAGTCTGTAGATTTATCGCTGTGATACAGGGTGAGTCAAAAAAAACTTGACCCGGATTGTGTCCTCCATTTTGAGTTTTTAAATAATATATATATAACGTATGTGATATCATCGGAAAGCCTATTTCATTATCTTTAATTTGCTGCATAGATAATTCCAATCGGTTTAGTATAGGCCGAGCTACAGTCTTTTGAATAAAGTAGTCCGGTTTTCACCCTATCCACGGATTCCCATTTGAATGAACGGAGCAAATGTGATTCCGTGGACAGTGTAGAAAACCAACTGCTGGATTCGAACGACTGTAACTCGGTCTATACCTAACCGATGTGAATGATCTTTGCAGCAAATTAAAGATAATGAACTAAACTTTCAGATGATATCACATATATTAGATGTATGTAATTGAAAATTCAAAATGGAGGACAAAATCAGGGTCAAGTTTTTTTTGACTCACCCTGTATTTTACCGCTGCAGGTAATCTTACGGAATAAAGCTCATGCACAATGACTAGTGTACATAACTTTATTCCCAAAGAAAAAAAAAAAAAAAAAAAAAGTTTGGAATTGAATTTCCAATGCTACATGTATTAATTAGCAATTGCGACATTATAAAGTTAAAAAATTGTTATATCACAAGAAGCAGCACTTATACCTACTTTTTATTTTAATTTTCAATAAAGAATGTCTTGAAGGTGATTTTCAATGGCAAATTTGTTGATATCAGGATTGCAGAAACAGGTTTTTCAACTGTGTCAGATAATTAGCCATAACTCCTGAACCAGACCCCCAAATTACACCAACTAAAAATCTCATGAAAGCTGGAACACTCCTAAAAAGAATCAGTAAAACTCCAGTTGAGATGAACTGAAATTTTGACCAAAACAATTAATATTTGATTGTATAGTTTTTTTGGGGACAGTCTGTAGATTTATCGCTGTGATATTTTACCGCTGCAGGTAATCTTACGGAATAAAGCTCATGCACAATGACTAGTGTACATAACTTTATTCCCAAAGACTTCCTGAAGCGGTAAAAATACCACAGTGGCAAATCCATTATAGAAATCGGCAACCCTAACATTAACAGTTAGCTACAGTTCGGGCCGACTGCCGGATCCGGCAATGTTGCCGTGACCGGCAATGTGTTACCGGATCCGGTAGTATTCCCACAATGCATTGCAAGCGCGGTAAATTAAGTTTGTAAGTTAATCTAATAATGGGATTTTTAGATATGAAAGTGAGTGTAAACAAAGTATTTCGTCAAATAATATTTTACTGCGAATAAAAACTATATTTTGTGATATAAAAACGATTTTAAATCAAAATTTCAATAAGAACTAAAAAGTTACAAATTTGAATTTTGAAATTTTTTAAATTTCAATTTGGTAACTTTGAAATTGGTGGAAATTTGGCAACATAACATGGGTAAAATATGGACTTTCCCCTGAAGATTATAAAGTTCCCATCCAATAGAATCGTTTAAGGTTTCCGAATTCTGCTGGGATGCGTGTTTTTATGTTGCCAGAACTGGCAATACACCAGGCTGCCGGTTACGGCAACATTGCCGGATCCGGCAGTCAGCCCGAACTAATTAAGCAAAACACAAACCCCGACCTATCCCTCTTCGAGTGAAATAGCCACAATGGCAATTATGTATTTGGATTAGTACGAAGACTATCACGCCAATGGAGTCAGGTCGATGACTAAGTGCTGCTAATAAATATATTTTAAGTCCTATTTCCAATTAGTTTGTTGTGATGGCTTCAATGATATTGGGGCAGGGCATTCTAGTCAACATAGGTTTTGGAAGTAAGAGTTCTTTGAACTATCAATCTGTGAGGTGGTGGTAATATGTTTATATTTAGATGGATGCCTTTGATGCTCCTGCTTGAGACTAAGCGGTTCTGGGACGCATGACATAGAAGAGTCTTGTTTTGCTGTTAATTGAAAAGGTTGGAGAGTCTGTGTCTTTTTTTCTGATAGAAGGACCATTCTAATTTTTGTAGAATAATTGTCCCCTAGTCTGATTACCGTAGTCTTGGCAACAATCTTGCCGCAGAGCGTAAACGTTTTAAAGCTTTGCCAATGTTCTTTACGGTTGACGGGTCCCATACGAATCCTGCGTATTCTAAAGTGGTTGCACATTACATAATGTTGTATCTCATCAAGCAGCGTAGAAATTCCTTTTGATCACTCCGTCATGAATGGTTTTCTTTACAATGTAAAAGTATTCGCATGTTCGGAGAGAGAATGATTGATTTCAATTGCTAAGATGTGGATTTGAGTCAACAACTGTAAGTTCTTGGTCGTGGAAGAAGTATTTGAAGAGTTTACATTGGACGAATAAAATGGCCGATGAGCCATTTTGTGCCACTGGTCTAACTTATGTAGATTCATCGTGAAGGATCTTATGATCAGTTGGTTGGTTTTGAAATATGATACATAAGACAGTCATCAGTAAACAAGCTCAGTTGTAATCTTAAGGTTACAACTGACTGTCGTATGACGATGGAGGAAAAAGCTGATAGTGAAAAGAGGATTCGCTTTGGCTAAAATGTTATTCTCCAACTGCTATTCACTTTATTCATGCGTCGGCACAATAGCCACTTCCTGTTTGTGATAGATTTAGGTACTTAAATAATAAAAGTAACCTGACCCATCTGACACACTTTTTTTTCTTCACACACTTAGAATTCGGGAAAACATTAACGGAATAATGTATTTAATAAATTTCGGAATGCTTAATTCGCTCATAGGGTTGTCAGAAAAAAGTGGGCAGATGGGTCAGGATTATTACGGAAAAAACTCCCTTCTAATACTCGTAAAGTGTTAATTGAGGCGTAGAAGTAATTGTAGAAGTAATTGCTAGAGTGAATGCACGAATAAGTTCTGTTTTGACCGAATAGACTGCAGTCTAAGTCTTAACGGATACTTAATGTCATTTGGGTATTCTGACCGTTTGAGTCCGTTTAGCATTGTTAAGTGTTTAAATGTGGGCACAAAAACTGTTGAGGGTATGCTTTAAAGGTACCCAGAAGGCAAATAGATTGATGCGGTTTGTGGTTTCAAGTCTACAAGGAAGGGCGAGAAAGCATTCAAAATTTTGGGTTGGTGGATACATAATTTGTGGTATCATTGATTTTTCGAGAGTAATAGAAAATTCTCGGTGACTGAATGTGTGACATATACATGACACTGGATTGAAAATCAAAGTTTTCACTAATGATGTCACTGGTAGTGTATCTTTGTTCTGGCCCTGTTTATTGGAAGGGAATGTCACACGAAAAGATTGTAGTAGGTTTTCATCTCATTTCCTGGGACATTTAATTCTTTCAGCTTTTGATTCTTTCCGTTGATTTTTGAGTACATAGTAACATCAAGTTCCCATCAAGCAATATAAAATCTTGTCAGTATCGGAGATGTCACGTGCTCATAAATTTAATAGGTGGTTGAATTGGTGAAAACTCTTCCCCTTTCTTCGTAATTAGCATGAAAAGATCTAACTTAAAGCAATCGATTTGGCAATGTCCCCATTGGCAAATTCGCCCTAATAGACAGTATCACGTTCGACTCAGGCCAAAATTCACTATGATACTAGGCATATAAAAATCCAATCTAGTTTAAACATGCATTTCGATACGGTTTAGAATTAATGTCACATTTTAAGAGGAGCAAAACGGTATTGCAAAGTATCCATTAATCTTTTTGTTTTATTTTTAAAAGAAAATTGGTGATTTAAATTCAAAAAATGGAAGAGTTAACAGTGAAACAACTGGTGGGAAAGGCACAATGTGAGAGTAAAATAGAAGAGGTTTGTAGCCTGTACTATATGTCTGTACTGTACCTGCTTTATATATGTGATGAGACGTGAATCTAGAAGTGATTTTATTTGATAATTTTTTTTTTTTAGACACTTAAACCACACCAACATAAATGACAGTCAGTGAAAAAAATTCAACTGACCATCCAGGATTTCAAACCTGGGTACCGTCGTTTACTACTCCGATGTTCTACCAACTGAGCTATTGGGCAAGAGCCAGTGATGTTATATCTATAGACCTTCCGTTCAACCGTTACTCTAATATCATCTAATCCAAGAAGCTCGATGTAATTTTAGAGGAATATTTTACGGAAACCATTCCGAAATCAATTTCAGTAACATGAAGAAATAAGCTCAAAAATGTAAGTATTAATATTATGAGAAAAACCGTAAACACGGTTTTTTTCGCCGCCTAACGGAAACGTTTCTGCAAGTTTCCTTGTGGTTTACGTAATAAAAAAACTTCCTACCTCTGCAGTCTTTGTCTTTGCTGTTGATTTATCTTCGCTTTTTAATCTTTCGACGCCGCCTTGCACAGAGTCTCCTTCCTTCGTGGGTGATACAGGTGATGCTGTATGTTTTTGCAGTGCTAGGGACATTTCAAGCTTACTTTGTCATTAGCAAGATTTAGTGGTTGACTTGCAGTGGAGTGAAGTTTAGGTCATCTAAATTGAAAAACAAAGAAGACACAAATTCCCTGATTTTACTTTAATTATTTCCAACACTCACTATACCTTTATTGTGAGATTGTGAATTACATGTATCTGTAGCATTGCGATTTTGATGAGGAATAATTTTGTTTAGCCTCCAACAGATTAAGTACATTTAATTGCGGTAATAAAAGTAACATTACCATACAACCGTAGTATCTTACCGGTGTAAGGCAAAAATTTGGAAAGGTACCAAAGCACCAAAATTAGAGCCCAGAAAAAAAAATGTTGTGTTGCCAGCAGTGACGACCTTTGAAAAATGAAATCCAAACAAGGCCAGGCCCACCAAAAAATACAGGAAAAGTGTTACATGCAGGGAAAGCAAACATTTTTTTTTAATTGTTGCTTTTGTGAAAATAAGGTGGTGCTCGGTTAAAAGCTCTCCTGGTTGTATCAGGGGGAGCATTTAAGGCGAAGCTGTTCAGTACATGTAGCATTTCCCCAATGGCTAACAAGGGCCAAATTAGATCCCAAGGGGAGATTTAAATTTACTCTCTATTAAAGTGCTTAATGAGAGCTGGAGGGGAGCTATGTGTTTATTTTAGAATAAGAATAATGTCGGTAATAAAATTATTTATGATGACCACCACCAAAACTTACACATTTTCCCCCACAATGAGGGCCAAACACAACATTCTTAGTAAACTGTATACAATTTTAGATTGCTGTTAGCTTGAAAAATGCAATTTTAAACAAATGTTGGATTAATTTTAGTTGTTCAAAGAGAAAAAAAACAAATAATTAATAACTGGCTGACAAGGCAGCTCAAGCAAGGTGAGCCAAATAAAAATGCAATTAAAAAAATTAATTATATATCTGCCAACTGACAAGTTTCATTACATGTGAGACTTCTTCGGCCATGATGCCGAAGTAAAATTAAATTTTTTTAAAATTTGTGTGAATCGGAAAATACAAATTTGTTTGTGCATACCTGTGAGGTTTAAGCTTTGATGGCAGCTGGGTGAAGTTTGGACGCATCAATTTCAAGTCGCGATATCTCGGTAAATGGCTCTTCAGCTGAGGATTACTACAGGTCCGAATACCTCTTCTACATTCAAGCGGTTGTGTCATTCCTTACGAAAAATCCAAGATTGTGCAGTGGCTTATTGGAACTGTCTGGCTCCTTCACTGACGGTGAGTATTTGCAGAAGAATTAATTAGTACTTTTCCCTCAATTGGCAGCCAGATTATATTTACCCATAAGGGTGCATGGGTCATATTTTCCAGGTTGCTGTTAGAAACCCGGAGTTACGCAAGCATTCAACAGTTTTTCTTAGCACTTCTTCAATATCCAACAATCGCACAAAGTGTATTCTTCTCCTGATGGTGTTTTATAAGTCCCACATTCGTATTCGAATTCCATCTCCTTTATTTCTTCTTCAAAATATCTTTCCGTCATGAAACACGTCGCGACCCGTGTGCCACTTTTAATGTCCGCCTGATCATCGCCAATCGATTGTGTCATAACTGACCTCAAAGCTAAAAACCGCTTCTTTGCGAAAACGTCCACAATGTTAACAACCGCTTCTTCTGCCACTTTGGCATATACATCTCTGTTCCGCTTTATCAGCGTTACCATTTGAGAATGTACATTCTCATCAGTGTCTTGGATCAGTAGTAGGCATTACCGCGAACTTAAATGATTTCTTAACTTTTGGCAGTATGTTGGTAAGTCTTTCAATCAGTTTTGCTCGCCTCACTTTAGTGGATGTTTGCAGAAGAACTACTACTTTGTGTGTAGATGGCACTGCGAGGAAAGAATTTTGATGGCTTGCCGTAACGGTGACTAATGACGAGTAGGCCATCTCTGTACCAAGTTATTTTGTTTATTTCTTATAAGTTTGCTAAGTAATTCTTATGTGATGGGTCAGCGGACCACTTATCGGCCATCTACCTTCTTTTCAATTCCTCATTCTCTAGTTGGCATTTTCTGAAATTTGTTGCAAGATCAGAATGCAGAGCTGGGCCAAATCTGCATTTTTCTTCTCACATATACTCAAGTTTCCAACATCGTCTAGATTACAATACGCCCAAATTTTCAATAATACAGATTGGGCCAATCTGTGCCAGGAACGACGTACACGGTGGTGGATCTTTGATTGATGACAGTTTCTGAAATGCGGTGTTGCTTCTCCGGTTTTCTATTCGTACTCCGTTTCTGTGGTGCATTCGCATTCTGTGGATGTACAAAAGAATGGTACGTGATCATGCAGGCCTAAAGTTCTTGGTTTTTTAATTAAGTTCGTTGTACGTCTTGCTGGGGTTTCTCCATTGCCAGTTCAATTCTGTCTTGACTTGCGTTAGTAGTGGTAACTGATGACTGGGTGAAGGAGTAAATGTGTGGTCATTGGTAATGGGAGACAGAGGAGCAAAAGCCGACCTTTTTCCAAATCCTTGCCTGCAGTGTCCAGAAGGGTCGTTGCTTACCTTTATGTCACAAGATTTCAAAAAAATGTTTTAAATCGCGATTGTTTTTATACTGTGTGGCAACAGCATCCGTGGCAGTGGGGCACAACCACCCCGTTCGGTTTTCCGCACGTACACGAAGCAGCTACAAAATCATTTTCGTAAGGTGTACTCTTACGATAGGTGGGAAGGGGATTCTTCCTCACCATTTCGGCGACCAAAACAAACACACCTTTCGGGGCCTACTCTTTCGCATGTCGGCTTTGTGACAAATAAATTAAAAAAAAACGCACTTTCTGCCCTCGGCCGGCCTGCTCGATACCCACCAGACCGCCGCCATTTTCGTTAAATAATCTATCCAAGCCTTTGCGCGTATGGAGGACGCGCAATGGCAGAGTTCGTTAAAAATTATCTTGACCTCCCTACCCCAAACTATTGGCCGAAATCGATGCCGTTAGCGGCGACTCATTAATGGAGCGGGCATACGCTCGCCGGCCGACCATTTTTTATGGCAAATCCTGAAGGTTTGACCTTTATACTCGTTACAATTTTGACATTCATTGGTTGTAATAAACTTGTGGGGTTTTAATTAAGCATAGATTGCAAACCCTTCGAAAAATTTGACTGGACTGATGCCACCCTGGTTGAGAAGCCCGATTGGGAGATGTCTACAACGGCACGCTATATAGGCTCATTAATTATGTTTGTAGCCCGAGTCCCCCGGCCTCATTCATAACTAACAAACATTGCGGTAAGTCCATACGTTTCAAGGAGTGAAGGATTTAGGGGATCATTGACGAAATATCACATGCATTCAACGGCGAAGTTTTCATAGTGCTGAAGGCCTATAGATATAACATCACTGCTCTTCCCAAGACGGGGAATATCCAGCCGGTATCCACTACGATAAAAATATTGGACTGCCCAACCCATATGACACGATATTAGATAGGCAAAACAACAAATCCTATCTTTTTATTCTCATTCTTATTTGTTTTGGTGTTTTAATCACCGCCCCCGAAAATATTTTTATTCAATAATTTAGTTAAAGGGCAAACATATTCCCCTGCTGTCAAAAATGGAACACCGTACTAGCTGCGTGCCACTGCGTAACATTATACCACGCGCGAGTAAAAACACTTGCGCGACGACGCACCTATTAAATATCAGTCTCATTATAAGATAGGCAACAACGAATGATATTGCGTGTTTACTTACTAAACCCCGCCCACTGAATAAGAATCCGGGATATAAAATATCTCCACAACGTCCATCTGTCGAAAATGTCCACTTTAGGAGCACAAACAGGATTCGTTTTAAATCCCACACCTGAAGCTGTTTTGGCTTCAAAGAAGGGGACAGCATACAAACAACTTTAAGCTCCATGTGGTATTACAATCAACTGTAACCTGGTATTAATACTGCTCTGATCTATCAAATCTGCAGATCTACTACTGGCCAAGTTCTCTAGTATCTTTCTATGTATGTTTTCCAGCTAGTTTTCTTAGCATTCATGCATAAACCATAGGCCTAAACCACTGTACTAATAACATTATATTCATGAAGCAATCTTTAACTTATTATAGACATTATTTTTTTCTAGAAAAAAATAAAAAACTTAAAAAAAGCAAAAATTTCCAAATTTTGCATTTGGGGCAATTACATTAAAGGAAAATTTTATTGGTTATAAATCTATCGACACATATATAATGAAAGATCCCTAAATATGACGTACCAGATGTTTGCATGGTCATTGGAGTATCCTTGCGAAGAAAAACATCATTTTCACGCTAACTTTCGAAGCAGTAGCCGATTTAAAGGAAGCGCACGTTTATTATTTACGCTATCCTTCTGCTGCAAGCCAATGTTTAGTCTTTCAACCCAATTGAAAGATGGTTCAGTGGTTAGTCCAAGTTCTGGCCTGTAGAAGACTATCGTCGTTGAGTTTGAACATTGGAATTAAAAAACAGCTTTAATTTAACGTTTTCCTTTTAACGATATATAAATTATCAAAAATGGCATCATCTGTGCTATTTTATAAATGAGCCTGAGATTCTTGAGAAATATAGTTTTTAAAATAAAATAGGAAACTTTACATCATACAAAGAGCGCTAACTTGTTCCGTACATTGAAAAGTTACGTAGATTGATGAACCGGCATTAGGGGTTTCGAAAACTGATCTCATACCAATGGATTGGTGGGAAACCTGGGCTTGTAATTGAAGCAAGGATGGCATAGTTGGTCATCCAAAAAGAGCCACAAGCAGGCTGGTTAAGAGCCGGTCATTTATACACAATTGTTCCCATTGAAATGGGAAATTAAGCGACAAACAGACTACAAATCAAGCCAATTCAGTGAGACTCATTGTATTTGCGGCGGTATGGTGGATGTCTCTAAAAACGTGTACCCGGGATACCAAAATTCGTTAAAACAGGTGTCTCTGGAATGGTATTGTGGTCGGTATTTGACCAAGATGCCCGCCCGGTGCTCATTCAATTAATATACAATTACTGATGTGTAGTAAATCCCGGTAGACAATCCCTTGTGTAGAATAGAGACAGTGGTTTACAGCGCGACTGCGATTAAAACTCAAAATATTGCGCGACCCCTTTTCAAAGTTCCGTTTTCCAGGATTGTTAGTGTTTAGGGGGCCAACTAAACCGTTGTTAATCACAAAATGAATCTAAAACACCCTTTATAGTAGGATTTTTTATCCTGTCATTCATTAAAAGTTTTTGGGGCGTGTCGGGACGATTCCATGTTCTGAGGAGGTTGCCTACTTCACCCGTCAAACAATAGAAAGTAGATGGGACGATACCGATCAGTTAAGGCCATAATTAAAAAGTGTGTGACCCTTTCTCTCACGCAAAACAAAATGCAAAGCAAAGGAATGAAATAATTCCAAAAACCAACCTTGAACAAAACTCGAACCATTACACATAAGAAAGAAAAGGAAAATGATAGGAATAATATTACCCGCAAAGTTTTTCTACGTCCCTAAGGAAGATTATAAAATTGAGCGTTACATTTAATTCGCTTTCTTCCCAGAATAATGCATGAAATCTGGTCAATAACTTGTTCTAAAACTAGAGTTGACCCATCATAACAAACTACAATCTTTACGTGGCCTAATCCCCCTCAACCGTAAGGGTCCCCCGGCCTAGATATGCATGCAACTTTATCCGTGCTTTGATGACTCCAAACAAAGGAATCGTAGCTGTGGTCTCAGACTGTACGACAATATTTTTATTTATTCATTGATTCTGGTAGAAGCCTTTAGATATTGATACAAAAGGTTCATGTAACCAAAATGGTTACAGTATCATTCAGTTGAACAAAGTTGAGCACTTTTACGGCTTTTTAGTTTTATCTCAACACATCCCCTCCAATTAACTTCTTACCATCGACAATAGCGTTTACTGACAGGAATAAAAAATCAGACTATAATACTTTTCTCATATCACTGAGTTTTCAAAAGTTAGTTCTTCTTGCATAAAAATGTCTAACCGAACTTCGCTCCTATCCTTTGTGTGCTCACGAAGTTCAAAGATGAAGGCTTGTGGCAACTTGCACGTGATATATGCATGTATGGGATATATTTTCACCGGCTTCTGTTCGGGCTTCTGTTTCGGTATTGCATGCTGCGTTGTAAATATACACACGGAATAAACTGGGTAGCTTCCATGATCGTTGTACAGTTTTGTATATTGGTCCGAATAAATCTGGATTTTTCGCCCGGAATACCCAATGGCCATGAAAACCACTGGTACGTTTTTATTTAGGATATTTCATTATATATGTGCCGATATATTTATACCAATAATGCGCTTTCATCTATTGGCTGCTATATTACAAACAAGCTTTCCTGTTAGAAATTTTCTCTCTACAGTGTGAGTCAAAATCCTCTCCATTCATAATGGACTTGGGAGAAGATCTTATCCTTTTTGCGAGAGACTTAAAAATAACCTGTTTGGTCAGTTTGAGCCAAACAAAGATGCATCGTTTACTAGAAGTAAGACAGAAGAAGCAGTGCTTTTTGGTAAAAAAACATTGCGGTAGTATAAAAATAATATCCCCGACATTACAAAAGTAAATGCTGAGCGAGTGTTTAATGTCCCAGATAACAAAGTAAAGATTGCCGATGGAGAAGTAATTATAGACCTCAGTGGCGGATTTAAGAGTCAGCAGTGTCAGCAGCTGCTGACAGGGCCCCCCGAAAATATTGCTCTCAGGGCCCCCCTCGGACACACCTAAGTCGCACTAAAGTGTGATATTGCTTTGCTTCTTGACGCTAAAGGGGCCCCACCTTAAGCTGCTGACAGGGCCCTTTCCCTTAATCCGCCACTGATAGAGCTCCGTACTCTTAGTCTGGCTACAACGTTAAAGAATAGAGCACTCAATTCAGTTGACTCTTCACGCAACATTAGTTTCACGCTTTATTCCGTTGTCGTCTATGGAGTCCGGACTGTGACTCCCGTCGGACTATATCTGATTTCACACCGGTGTAAGACCACAGTTAACTTTGGACCAAGTTTTCATGTTTTAACCTACAACGAAACTTGGGAGTTAAAGTGAAACCATAGAAGGTTTCGTATTTCAGCTTGAAAAGCAAGTGCAATTTAATTTCAAGTTTTAATTCCAATTTACTTACAGAATCTTCATTTTTAGTTCTCGCAGTTTATGGACACTGAGTATACTGTACTTGTGCAATATAATTACATCAGCGATGTAAAACAAAAATCTCTGAGCAATTTCATTATGTTCATGAACTGAGACATTGATATAGACTGATTTTCATTAACTGACTCTTTATGGTTGAACAAGTGTAATGGCACAATAACCGTTGGCGTTTTGAAGAAGGCTGTGATTTACTGTATCCAAAATCTGTTTAAGGTCAATGAATAATACTCCTAGTGAAGTGCCTTTACCTGAAACGAGATTGAAAAGCATTTATTTTACCATTATTAAACAAGTACTGTTGTAATTGATTGTGAACAGTCTGTTTAATAATTTTGAAAATCATTGGGAAAAGCGAAATATGCTTATTTTATAGACATCACGCTTGTTAATATGCTTAGAAATAGGACAACTTTACCTTGTTTGCAATCAGACAGATGTTTGAGGCAACATTTTACAGATATATGCCAGAGAGTAACATATGATTGGAGCAGACATTTTAAAAGATTAAGGCATTTTCAGTGATTTGCTAAATCGGAAAATTAAACAAAAATCAGATTTGTGCATTTTTGTAACAAGTATAGGTACCCTAACATACCCTACAAGTGGAAAGACCGATAGCAATCTAACAAGGGCAAAATCGAATATTTTAGTCACTACTGTCCTTATGGAAACTTATTGCTCCGCGTAATTGAATGGAATTCGTATATTTAATGGTGCTGTTTTCTTGGTTTTCTGTTATTTTTTTCAGTTTGAAATAAAACAATTTAAATATAAATTCAAATAGTTTGACTCTTTTTGAAAGATCATTGATACTGTCTTTAACATTGAAATTGCGAAGCCCAGGTGACTTATTATAATTGTTCATATTACACATTTCCTCACATATTGCTCCGCGTAATTGGGTGGAAATTCGTATATTTAATGGTGCTGTTTTCTTGGTTTTCTGTTATTTTTTTCAGTTTGAAATAAAACAATATAAATTCAAATAGTTTGATTCTTTTTGAAAGATCATTGATACTGTCTTTAACATTGAAATTGCGAAGCCCAGGTGACTTATTATACTTGTTCATATTACACATTTAATCAAATCAAAGCGATATATAACAAGTCTTACAATATCATTGCTTATCAGAAAGATTTATTTACTAATTGGTGTAAAAGACTCATTGAACTTCGTATCAACATCAAAATTATTTACTATAATATCATTATGAGATTGAAGTTTCTGACGCCTTAAAGTCTGCTGATTAGAAATCTTAACGAAAAATGAATTGTCACCATAAAAATTATAAACTTTCGTTTCGTCTAAATATTTACAAGATTGGCAGAGGTAAAAATGTAATGTTTGTTTAGTCTTTCGATTGGTTTTATAAACAACTGTTTATCCAAATTAGACCTGTCTGCAACTCTTAAAGAAAAAAATTAACAAAATAGCAGAAAATAATTTTTAATATTCTAGATTTTAAAATCTAAACAGGGATGGGTTCCTGATGATAATCCCTTGGATTCAAGCGTGTACGCTGTGTGTCTACTATGCAAAAAGCAAGTGGATTTTTTAAGATTCCTCTGTATTTCTCGTAGATCACAATAATAACCTAATGTAAGCTGAGTACAAATTCTACTGCCGTCATTGTTCGAGAGAATCACACTCTCTAAAGAAGTGATGTTTCATTAAATCGTGAAATCATTGATTTTTTTGTCATTCCACTTTGACGCTTCCGTGCATGCCATTGATCTGAGATAAACCAAACGTTCTTGGGCATGTGTGAGTGAATAGTGATCGATTCAAATGAGGCGCAGCGTGATGTCATTATTTACCCCACAATTGTTAAGTCAACCGCTGGTGCTCGATTAGAGATTTGCTTAGGAGTTTTGAACTAGAATAGGGCTTGGATTATAAAAGAGGTAAATCCATGGTTATTCAGGAAAGAGATTGACTGATTGCTCATTAATCGTGTTCAATATTCAAAATTGTGAAAGAGGGACTAAAACACAGGGTTTCCTTTTGGAGAGCGGTTAATGGAATGGAACTTTTTCCTTTCGGTTTGCATTGCTTTACATAAATTTGTTTCCAGTTCAAAGCTTGACCTCGAAGATTTGTTTATTCAATTACTTGCGGGTTTCATCCTACTTCTTCAAATCTAGGTTTCTTTCTTTTCTTCCCTCTATACCAAAAGTGATATAATAGTTGTGAAGATATGTTAAACGCTCATTTCACAATGTAGCTACTTCTACGTTTATATAAAACACTTCATATGTAATTGTAAAGTGCCTTGGTTTTTAGTAATAATCTGAGATAACACAAGACCGGGATGAATTAGCATTTACATATATTTAAATATTTTGTACAAGTACCATTGATTCATATCAGCTATTTTGGCCTCAATGCACATACTTGTCTCAAGGCAATCCATTTAACCTTCTTTTTTTGCTCAGATAGTTTACTGAAAGAAGCAATAATATAGCCATCTATTTACCATGGCAACCAAGGCTATTGCAGATACGATATGGAAAATGATCGCTTTTACAGTACCAGAACTCCGGAAATTAGTTTCTCTTGTTAATTTTACAATTTTGTCTTCTTTTAAGGGTCAAGATATAGTACAATACTGTTTTTTCATATAGAAAGTATATCACACGAATCATTAGAATTACTAAATTTTCCTTAACATAAAAACCATAAGATTCGCCGAATTTTGAATCCGTGTTTTTAACTTTCAAAACATTTCTGGATTTTTTATCATCTCAACCAATTTCTCATTCCCAACACATTTGATTTGCGTGTCAATTATACCAAGCATGGTAATTCTCAGTCCTCTAGTAGTAACTCTATTCCCTTGATTCACTCATATCGTGTGCTTTTGTAACTCTGATACTTTGAAATACACACACAAATTGTTTTGATTAGATGTATCATTGTTATGATTTGTTTATCTCATTGAGAAATAGTCTTAAAGGGACCTTGGCCTTTAAAAATTATTTGACAAGGCATCACCCTCAATGTCAAATTTTGATGCATATTTTCACGATATTATTACTCGTCTACTTCAGCTTTGTTCAACATCGGATTGGATGTCAAATGCTGATATAAGCTGATAATTGCTCCAGAAAAAAGCTAGCATATCCTAACGATTATAAGTATCTCATTAAAGGTAAACGATATTGCGTAGCCTGTCATCCAGTTGGTTTGGACCTCCAAGTCATACACAGGATTTATCTTGATTCCAAATAAAACGACGATGAAAACGAAGAGAACCAACCATTATCAATCAACGCACGTATACGTGCTAAATGTAAATGGTATCATATTTTCTGGATATTTTGAAAACTTGCTTTTTGGAATCAACATTAAATCTCCTGCACATTGACTTGACTTTGACTTTACTGCATAGGACGGGGTTCCCTTTGCTCTCTCCTGAGTAAATTTTCCTCCATTCTGGTCTGCCCTTTGCAATAGATAATCGGCATTTTGATGTCCAAACCTGTGTCCTTGGGGATCTTGTCCTTCCATCTTGCTGGTAGGTGACCTGGCTTCCTACGCTCGTTGAAGTCTTGCGTATAGCTTGGTATGGTAATCTGTGGTCCGGCATCCTGACGACAAGTCCAACACTTCACCGTCCTCCTGGTGATTGCATCCGTGATGGTGCATTGATGTTCAGACCGCTCTTCTAATTTCATCATTTTCCACCTAATTTTGTCCAGAAGGTTCACTCCTAGGCCGGAGTGCATCTCCTCTCAAAGCTTTCTAAGCTTTTTTGTCAGTCTGCATTGCGCAATACCCAGGACTCGGCTCCATAGGTTGGCAATGGGGAGTATAAGAGACTGGTAATTTCTGACTTTGAGCCGATCTTGTGATGTCCTGATTGCTCCAGATGGTATTCCTGAGTCTACCGAATGCCCATGCTGCCAGTCTTGTACGCTCCTTGATGTCCTCCTTACCGAAGGCACATTACTTCCAAGAAAGACAAAAGCATTTACTTTGCATAGGTGTTGGTTAATGCTGTGTCTCTTGGTTCATCGGACATGATCTTGCATTTAGTTGGGTTGATCTTCATTCCCCATTTGGCGGCAGGCTTTTTTCAGTTCTTCTGTGGATAGTAACTTTTCAAAGACCATTTCCATCAGCGTTGTTTCATCAGCATAACGAAATGTTGTTGATTTTCACATCTCTTCCATTTGGATTCCGGAGCCTAGGTTTTGAACTCCTCCGCATTACAACTTCTAAGAAGAGATTGAAGAGGCATGGAGATAGAATGCATCCCTGTCTCACA